>JH720074.1:87539-257073 GCA_000231845.2 Tetrahymena malaccensis 436 | reverse complement strand
CCCAACCCCAACCCCAACCCCAATTATTAAAAATATAAAAAAGCAACACTGGCTAATATTTTTTTATCAAATTTTTATTTATAATTATGCTTTATGAATTATATGTAAAATTTAATAAATTTAATTAATAACTCATATTTAATTTGTTTAGATAAAAAATTGATAAATTATACCAGTAAATTAGTAGAATTCGTACAACTTTTTAAAAAATGAAAAGAGAATATCTTATTTTCATAATTACTAATTTTATAAAAGTTACTTTAACTGTTTCTATATATTGTTAAAGAGGTTAATATTATGATTTGATTGATGATATTTGTAAAGATTGCTCATCAGGATGTGAAACTTGTTACGACTCAACAAATTACTCTTGTTTATAATGCGCAAGTGGATATAAATATGATTTTTATAGCTAATAATGTGTTTAAAATTGTGAAAATAATCAAATTGAATACAATAACCAATGTGTTTAGTGCTAAGTTGAAAATTGCATTTAATGCAATAAACAATTTAGATGCAATAGATGTGCTCTTGGATACATTCTTTAAGCTGATTAAGTAAAATTTTAGATTTTATATTGTATTTTGAAGCTTTTGTAAAGAATAAGTGTGTTCCAAATTGTCCAGAAAGCTAAGTTTTAGAAGATGTATGCAAATACTCATGTAGTAAAAATTTTTTGGATATACAAAAAAGAGAGTGTTTAGAAAAATAGTACTGTCCATCCACGACAAGATACAACAATTATTGTAACTCTAACGTAATTTTGACAGCAGTTATTTATGGTAAGTTTATATTAAGTATTATTATGATGAATATGATTGTTTATATAACTATAGATAAACTGCTTTACACTTTCGATAATGGAGGATATATATAAGTTTTCAAATATCCATCACTGGACTATATAACTTAAAAGTTTTTTTCATCTGATAGCTAGGTATTAATTTATTTATTTACCTAAAATGTTTTAATAATTTTAAAAATTGATATTTTTGTTTTATTTAATAAATAGATTATTGATTGGATATTTCTTAGTATCAGTTAAAAAAAGGTGATAAGCATAAGTTCTACATAAATAAATTTAATAGATTTAGAAATTTTTGCTCTTCTAAATTCATTAACTATCCCTTTATCAAAGATCACACCAAGCTCTTAAATTTTATATAACTAAAAAATGTACATAACTCCTTCTGGATCTAATTTGATAGTAATTGATTTTCGTACTTTCAATTTTACTAGTTTCCACTTAAGTAATTTCTTAATAAATTACCAAAAAAATTATTTAAAAATTTTAATTTATAATTTAGAGGAAGATGTTTTTTCAACACCCAAAGCATGGGATACAAAATACTCAAATCTCATTGTTAAGACTGATGATTTCTCATTTAGCTATATTAATACTACATAAAATACTGTCATCTAAGTTTCATGTTCAAAATGCTAAGGAATTTCTACTTTTTATCTCACAGACAACATTTTTATCGGTAACAACTATTCATCAGCCTCAACAAGTATATTTTATTTAAACTTGACAGATACTTAACAAGGAACCCTTATTTTCTAAAAAACTCTCTCAGTATAAGGGATTCTTGTCTATGATAACATTCTACCACCTTATTACGTATTTAATTAAATTAATAATTTTAAGTCATATTTAATTTTCTGATTAAATTAATAAAATAAGGTTATAATTTACAGTGAAGAAACATACTGTCTATACTTTATAAATTAGGATTAATAGACATTAGTTGCTGAACTAGAAGATGACTATGATTTTTAAATTGAATTTGAAACTTTAGATTTGATTATTTTGTAATAATATAATTCAAGCCATTTAGGTTTATAGAGCATTCAGAGTACAAACACTACTTTAATTTATGATTTATCTGTAAATTACAACTTCTCTGACTATTATGTTTCAGTAATTTAAGGATTGAATATAACTGATTAGTCAATATAATATCTATTTATACTATTTGAGGGAAAAGTAAGTGTATTTGATTAATAATATAACCAAGCAGCATAAAGTTGCTTTTAAGCTTACACCTATAAAACATTTATTCCACTTTTAAAACCAAGTGAAATTTCATAAAATTCTAAATTTATGATCAAATAAACAAAATATTTTAAAAACTCTCGTGGTTCATTAATTGGTTATTTGAATTCTAAGGGATACTTTGTTTTAATTGAAGAAAATACAGAGTAATTAATAAACACATACTACTCTTAAATAGGATAAAGTATAGATGTTTGCAGTGCTTTTTAATCAAATCAGCTATCAAGAATCTACTTAATAATTTAAAATTTTGAAAAGAATATATTTCAGTTAGTTATTTTAGAGTAGATCAACTTGAGAGTATTAAATATAATTACAATAGATGAAATAGGACAACCAAAAAATATTTAATGTCTCTATTCAGTAGATAATTAATAAATAGTGGTTGGGTTCATAGACAGTAAACTTCACTTGTATCAGATAGACTTATAAAATAGTATTGAAAAAAATTTTTTTTTTATTATTCAAATTTGAATTTAATAAAATTTAATTAGATTTTAAGGTGAATAAAAGCATTCAGTTAAATGTAGATTACATATATGACGATTATGAAATAAATATGAAAAATTAGTTAGTTTTTACTAAAAATCAATACTTTATATTTATTGTATTAAATTTTAATCTTGATATTGTAAATAGTATTTTTTTTTTTTACTCATAAAGCATCTTATTTTTATTTAATCGATAGGTCTTTGAGCAGTAATTTAGTGTGACAAGCTCTTCACAGATAGGATATGCGTATAATTAGTAGGAAAATACTATTCTTTTATAATTCAATAACATGATGTATTTATATTCCCTGGTAAATTCTACTGTAATTTATCAAATAAATACACCAAATTTAAAAGTGTAAGCAATATATGGATATTTAGACTCACCTTGGGTGTTTATTTAAGATTTAAAGAAGGCTATTGTTATAAATTATTTAACTTCAGACATTATTTTAGTAATTTTTAACTTAACTAATTTTTTTAAAACAATATTTATTTTTTTATTTAATTTATAATATTTAAAGCAATACTAATAAGAAGGAGCACTTAAATTAAATCAACAAAATTGGTTTTCATCTACCATTTTTGGATTTATCAGAAATTAGTTTGAACTTAATATTTTTAATTGTGATTCTAAGTAGCTTAAAAGCTAAAGCTTTGGATAAAGCATTTAAGATTATAACATTTATGATTTTAACATAGCATTAATAAAATTTGCAACAAATTAGATCTTAGTATATGATTATTTAAATTAGAATATTGTAAATTAAATTAATTTAGACCAGGTAAATCTAATTATTCTTCTGATAACTATTTCAATTTTTTTAATTAAAAAAAGAATATTATAAGTTAAAATGTTATACTACCAGTGCAATTTTAACTATCGGAAAATAATATCATTTTTTAATAAAACAGCGATTTTATATTCTTTGTCACTAACCCAATCCTTAACTCTCATTTCGAAATAGAAATAGATGCTGATTAAACTCAAAAAACTAATTTTTTTTCTTATTACATATCTGAATTAGACATTTTTATTGTTTCATCAATGGAATCTGTATAGATTTTTTAAGGAAAAAGCTTTGATGACATGATAGCAGATTTGAAAGTTGGAGAATATATAGGAAATATACAATAATAAACATAAAATATTAAGTACTTTATGGATTAGCAAATAATTTTAATCTAAAATACTAGATATTTTATGATTTTGGATGCAACTAATAATTTTTAAGTAAATAATTAAACTAAATTTAGTTGATTATTAAAAAAAATTAAAATATCAAAATAGATGTTAGAATTTCAAAAAGGAATTGACTTAATGAATAAAATTACTGATTAAAAGATGATTTTAGTCTTTACTATCAATGAAATATTTGACTTATAATTTTGTTTATATGACTTAAAGGTAAAAAATAAAATCAATTTTTTTCATTAACTTTTTTATTTGACACATATTTTATTTTTTTATCAAAAAAGATTAAAAAACAGGTAGGGTGCTACTAGTCTGATTAATAAGGCTCAACTACAAGTTATATTGGATAGATAGTACTTAATAATTAATATATTTTCTAAATATAGGAATATATTTAAAGAATTTAAGATTTTAAATTTTAAACTATTTGGAGCTTTAAAACCGATGGAAGTGTTAACTTTAGTAAATGCAACGATATGCTTTAAATTTGCTTGCTCTTTGATGAAGATGGTTTGATATATTTAATTTAATATTTTGATATCTTAAAAGGAAATGTTTAAGTATCAAATTTTAATCTACTAAACACTCAAGCAGCTCCTATAGTAAATATCTTTAACAAAAAATTATAAATCAGTTTTATCTTTTTTTAATAGGTTTAATTTATAGTATAATAAAATTGTGCTATGATTGCTTTCCAGTAAAATATAAATGTTCAAGTTTTATGTAACTAAGGTGGAACTTACTACACTAAGAATGTTTATCTTGATTCATCAATAACATAGTACTTCAAGTATGCAAGCTTAAACGAGCTGATTATTTATATTACAGATAAAGGTGAAGTAAAGTTATAGTAACTCGATCTTATTAATTCTAATAGCTAGGTCTACACAATTAAAGTAATTAATATTTTTTAATTTATTTGAAATTAATATTTTTAATTATCTAGCTTTAAACAGATAGCAACTCTCTCAATGAAAAAAGCAGCATAGAATTATATTAAGAAAAAGAACTGCTTATAATTTATATTGGAAATGTTATCTATTTTATTGATATTTAATAAAAAGAACTGATAAGTTTAACAGTGCTTGATTATAATGTTGTTGACTTATTACTGGACAAAGATAGATAAATCTTACACTGCTTCTAGCTATATAAATACCAAATATTTAGCATAGAACATATATTTTATATTGGAAAGCCTAGGATACAACCAAATAAAATATCGAGTTATACTCTCTTTGTTGGATTTTAGTATTTATTTTAAGTGGATACCCTTTAGGATATTGTCTTTTTAAATGAAGTCATCAATAATGCAGACATAGAGATTGCTTAACTGTAAGAACTAAAAAAAGAGTTAATTTAAAAAAATTTGAAACTAGATTTGAAAATTTAAAACGAGAGAAAATTGTATGCTTAAAATGCTTAGATCGTTCTCTTAAATTAAAGCGATTAAGAATTAGATGTCATGATAATTTTTAATTAAAAGATAAGCAGACTTTTGTATGACCTTTAAAGATAGGAGTTAAAGCAGATTCCTTGGTCAAATACTTATAATATAAATAACTCACCATTTGATTTTTACTCTCATGAAGTAATAGTAGAAGAAAACTATATTATTTTCTTTGATTTGGAAAATATGATAATAAAAAGTCTAATTTCATATCAAAACAATACTTCTAATAATAGTACATCTTTTTAAAATAACTTATTTAAATTTTAAAATGTAACATAATTGAATACTTGCTACAAATTTATGAAAATTTACTTTTTTTAAGACAACCTTGACGCTCTTATTATAGTAGAACAGGATAACAGATTAAAAGTATATAATCTCTTCAATAACTAATTGATATTTGATAACTATTTGTTTGCACCAAATAACTAATCTGCTTTTGAAATTAATTTTGTAAAATTTAGTATGATGAAATCATATGTTATCCTATAAAACAAAAACTCTTTCATGATACTGGATATCAGTAACGACTTTAAGTAAATTTATTACTAGGCAGTCGTAAATGGTATCTAGTCTCTCTAGAAAGAAGAGGCTTATAATATACTTTATATAATAGAAGATAAAGGATATTCTATAAAGGGTTTAGACTTAGATACGCTTTAAATTTAGAAAAATACGCAATTATTTAAACCTGGGAGAAGCAATATTCAGATATCTATAATTTAATCCTTTATAGTAATATAGAGTGATTCTTAAGTAAATTTTTATAATAGATTTACAAAATAGTTTATTCTATCATACAAATATGTTGATAAGTAGTACAAAATTCAAAACATTTAGTAGACTCTTTTCAATAATTATTATGTGATAGTAATGAATCAAGCAATAAGATTTATTACTTTTGATTTCGTTTCAAAATAATCTTACAGTCTTTTTCAAGTAAATCTTGAGCAAAGTGAAGTTTTCTCTCTCGATTTTGAGAGCATTTATTCAAAATTTACTATAGAAATATAGTCTTTAAAGTATGGCGAGTATGTGATTTCAAATATTGTTTTTTTCTATAAATAATGGGTTCTTGAAAATAATGAGTACAGAGTAAAAAATATCTTTAACAACTTCAAATAAGTTAGATAAAAATTACCATGTGCTTTTGAGTTTGTTATGAATCCAGAGGAAATTAATAATTTAGTTGAATAAGAACTTTTATAATAAAGCAGCAATGCTTTTAACTTTGCTATTGCTTACATGTAAGTTTAGGTAAAAGAATAAGCAAGATTTCAAATTCCTTATCTTGATGAATCATATATTAACGACGGAGGAATAAGTGTTAAGTTACAAAAATATATATAAAATTCAACATTAGATAATAACAGTACTGCTGATAATTCTTCACAAACTGCTGCTGATCAAAAATAGACTATGGTTCTAAAGTACACACTGAATTTTTTAGATACAAATGCAGTCAATTTTGATAATTTAATTGTTTCATTTAAATATTTGCAAGGTTAAGTTATTCTACTTGATGGAGATGCATTTATAAATTTAAAGGAGATTATTTTCAGCTAATCTGATATATTTACTGACATTAAAAATTCAACTTTATTACTCAGAAGTCTTGAAAAAGTAATTTTTCATAATATTAATTTCTAAGGCATGCAGTAAATCGAAACTCCTTCTTCAGGAATGGGAGTAATAACGATAGATAATGTTCAAAGTGTAGTAATAGACGGTGCTAATTTTACAGATATCTAACAAATTATTGGTAGAGGATCTTTCTTAAGGGTAACAAACAGCATAAATGTTGAGATTAAAAATATAAATTTCAAAAACATAACTTGCATAGGATATTCAGCTAATAATTTATAATAATTCGACTAGCCAACAACTAATTTTTTAAACTATTTTTTACATTTTGAAAATGTGACTAACTTATCTATATAGTATATAAATGTGAATGACTGCAAGTGGAAAAACTTTTACTTCCTAAGGGCTATAAATATTTTTAATGTTGCATATTTTAATAACAGTTAAATTACTTAATAATTCATTTAAGTAAATTAGACTCTAGATCAAATATTGCAACAAGGCTACTCATTAAATTAAAATTGCAAAATAAATGGAATATTTGCTAATTAAATCTCTTAAAATCACTTAATTCAGGTTAACATGAATAAACAAAGACAATTTAAGTAAGATGACAGTATATATTAAAATTATAATCTTTTTATTTGCTTGCCTTAGAGTTTTATCAGCTTTTTTTAAACTCAAGGAGTTAATTTAAGCAATATATTAATTGATGACCTCTAGCTAAATGCAGTAGAATTTGATATTTTTAATTTTATACAAACTAATTAAATATTAAGTGATAATATGACTTTCTCCAATATATTTCAAAATTACCTTTAAAACCCTCCTTTAGCTTAAGCTATTAATGTTTAGGGTAGTTAGTAATTTGAAATTTCAAATAGTGTATTTGAGAAAAACTCTAACATCAGATTTATCTTCACTCCTAATCTTCCAATAAGTCAGGCAGAATAAGTCTAAAATCAGTTTGTAAAGTTCAACAATATCTAAGTTCGTAATTCATAGCATTTTGCATGCCTAATTGAAGGCAGTGCTTATGATAATGTGATTATAAACTCTTATTTTTATAATTTAATAAACGGTCAAACTCTTAAGCAAATCTAAGAGTTATAGTCAAATAACCAATACATATATTATACAAAATAACCAAATGGAGTTGTAGGCTTATACAGTATTCATAGCCTCTTACTTAAAAACAACATATTTCTTTCATGTAAAAGTTATTCAAGTGCAGCTGTTTACCTCAGCCAAGGTTACATCGTTCAATTTATATCAAATAAATTCGAAGCAAATTAAGCATTAAATACCGCAGGAGCTGTCAATATACAAAATGTTATATCAATCACTTTAGTTAATTGTATTTTTTCTTTAAATAAAGCTATTGAGAGTTATGGTGGAGCTATTATTATCCAATAATCCTAAGTTTATTCATTTATAAATAATATTTTCCAAGGAAACTAAGCTAAAAAAGACTCTGCCGGAGCTATTTAACTCATTTCTTCAGACATATAAACAGTAAAATTTTCATTTTTTGAATTTAATTAAACTTTAAAAAAACCTTAATTAAAAGATAAATTTATACAATTTTATAAAAAAATAAGTTTTATGGAAATCATTTTGAGAATAATCAAGCAGCAATAGGAGGATGCATGAGATTTTAATTTACCCTTCCTTCTTTTATAGACTCAAATAATACTTATCTACAAAATAATACCTTTAAGAATAACAAAGCGTCACTTTATGGGGATAACTTAGCTTCTGATCCATAAGGTATAGCTTTGGTAGAATAAAACTTTGATTTCTCTTAAAAAAATAATACCTTTAATAATACTTAAAATTACACTATCATTAATTAGATTAGTGGAGATTACTTAGAATTTCCTTTGAAAATAATTTTGACAGATTAAGATATGTTTCCCATAATATTTCCATACTCTCTTTATTTATTAAATTTAAATAATATGAAAGAGTTCAACTAATCTGCAATAAACTAAAACGAGAATCCCAACAATAATTTTCCAGTTGAGAGCGATAGCATAACTTAGCAATTTTCATCATACTAAATATAAGTTATCCCTGACCCTTCAATGCATATTGATGAGAGTAGTATCACAACAATATACGATTTCAAATGCTAATGCTATGTTATAAATTTTTCATTATCTGCAAAGCCCTTATTTAATTCGTCGTTTCAAATATAAACAAAAAACTCTTACTATATTTCAGATTTTACTAAATCTCCACCATAATTATTATTTTAACCTTTAAGCTTGACAGTCAATGTGGAATTCGGTAAGTGCTTACCAGGAGATATTTTAGTTTTTAGTGATTAAATTGTTTCTTGTCAACCATGTCCTAGTGGTAAATAAATAAAAATATTTCCTAATTTTGAATAAAAATTAAAAAAAAAACAAATTCACTCAATTTCTAAAATTATACAACATAAAATCTTTGTTTAATAAAAAGGAAAATATACTTTGGTAGATATATCAGACTACACATAGTATGGTAGTGATTTGTAATAAGATTAATCATTATAATAATGCAAAATATGCCCAGAACAAGCTGTTTCTTGCGAAAAAAATATAATTAATTTAAAAAATGGATATTGGAGATTAAACAACATGACCGATTAAATATTTGATTGCTAAGATTCTAGTTAAAGTTGCCTTCCTGAAGACCCAAATAGCAGAGAAGGGTGTAAAATTGGATACATAGGAATTTATTGTGCTGAATGTGATTATAGAGCTAAATTGTGGAATTTTTAATATGGCAGATTTTATGATTAAGATTGCTAAACATGTAACCAAATAAACTAATGGTACAATATAATGTTTATAGTGGTCATTCTCATTTTTCTATTTATATACAACTATATGTAAGTTAATAGGTAAAGGAAGTTTGCTAAGAAATCATGTATAAGCTATTACTTAAGAAAATTCAATTTCATGCTCATTGGTAAAAGTGGTTTAATCGATCATGGAGCTGTAATTTATTTAATTATTAGCAAAAAAACTTTATTTATACAGACAGCATTTTCAAAGTTTTTTTTTAAGTATATATTTTAAACATCATAAAGGTCTACACAAAGATATTCATCAACTATCTCTAGATTATGTTTTTACTCTTTTCAAATAAATTGAAGATACCCATTTTTAGATAAATTTTACAACTTTTAGGAGGAGATCCTCTTTAATTGCAGTACGCAAGCATGGATTGCGTTGTTTCTAACTTTTCTTCTTTACCTATTTATGTTAACAAAGTTCTATTTTAGCAATTACTGCCTTTAACTATTCTGGCTCTATGCATTTTAGTATTGGTAATTTAAAAAAATATATCTCAAAGAAGAAAATGTATTTAGAAAAAGTATATCTTTCCTTCTATCAGAGACTTTAAAGCTTAAGGATTATTTATTTATCTATTTTATTCTCCTTCTTTCTTAATTAAACTAATTTCCTACATGTTTTGTTCATCAACAAGCAGCTTCTCTCATTTAGTTGGTGATCACTCTTATTCTTGCTTTACAACCCAACACTAAGGATACTTCTATTTTCTGCTACTCCCTCTTTTTATATTTTGGTCTTTTATATTTCCTTTAACTGTAATATACATCCTTCGTAAAAATTCTGATAAGCTATAGTATATATGGATTAAGCAATCGTATGGATTTCTGTACCAAGAATATAATGATAAAAAATATTTTTGGGAGTTTGTAAAAATATATATGAAGATTTTGATAATGGTAGTTGTGATAGCCTTTAATAACGACTTATCTTTAAGATATGTTATTGTTATTTTTATACTTTTCATTTATTTTTTGATAACTTTGCAAGCAAATCCTTATATCACAAAGGATCTAAACTATTGTGATAGAATATCGAATCTCACCATTATTTTATCTGTAATAATTGATCTGTTTTTAAATTAGTCTTCAAGCTCATCTTTTGTGTTCTAATAAGTTAACTAAATAATAATTATGGTAATAAACTGCTTATTTCTTTTATTGATTTTGAAAAGATTGATCCTCAAGCCCTTACCATTCAGCTATTAGGAAATGAATCTATTTTAGAAAATGATTTATAAATTAAGAAATAGCTTTCCAACTTTATTTTCTTTTGTTCAATTTTAGCCATAAAATCCTTTTAACATCTTTAGAAATTGGAAAAGACTAAAGCTTATTATTTAAAATTTTTAAGAAATGAGAAAATCGAGGAATTTATTTAATGACTAATTCTTTAAAACGTTTTAATAAACTCGCTTTTATGGTGGCCCTCTAAATGAAATAATAAGTAATAGTTCTCAAAAAAGTGAAATTGAAAGTTTAAAAATAAGAGAAAGATAGCCAATTCATTTATCTTCACTCCCTTGTAATATGTCAATAGAAGACTGTAATTAGCTTTATAATTTTTAATTAATTGCTTTATTTCTTGTAAATTCTGCCTAATTAATACCTCCTTAAAAAATATTAAGATTAAAAATTTAACGCCATGAATTAATAGCAAAAATCGTAAGAAAGTATTTTAACTTGTCTTAATTAGGAGGTTTTACAATAATTGCTAATGAATTATTTTTTTCAAAAATTTTTTCATTTTTAGATTTTATTTTAGAACTCGAGTTTTTATAAATTTATTATATTAAAAAGTTGACTAATAAGACAATATCCAAAAAGGCACAAAAAAAGGCTAATTTATTAAGACTGTAAAAACTGAGCCATATGATGCTACTGATATCTAATTGGGATCAGTAGAAATTAAAAATAGTGAAAAACATTATTAAAATAAATTGTTAGAGGAATTTTCTGTGTTCGAAGATAATTTAGAAAGAGAATAATAAGATAAAAATTCACTGAATGACACCAATTAATAAAAATTTATTTCTATCTTTAAACTCAATAGAAAAGGATTTGAAGATTTGAGATCCAATTTCTCAATCAAAAATTAAGAACAGAACCAAGATGATCAATCAAATTTTACTAATTTTTATGAAATATAGTCTCCAAGTAGCTTTTATCAAAATGAATAATCCTGTTAAAATATAAAGAACTAAAGTTCTGTTTAAGATCATAGCCTACTAAATTAATTAAAGTTTAAATCAATATCTTAATTAAATTAATAATAGAGTTCACACAAATTTAATAAAGCATGATTTAATACAGAATAAAATATCATCTATATTATTGTAAGATGTGTCAGTTAAATTATAAAAATAGACAAGCATTAGTTTTTAAGTAACTTAAGAGATTAATGAATTTAACTTATAAAAACATATTTTTGTAAATTTTCATTTTTCTATCTTTATTATTTTTCTAGTTTATTTTGATAAATACTTAAAAAATCCACAATAGTTTTGATCAAGAATTAATTAAATAAGATTTTTTTTTTGCTTATCAATTCTTTGTGTGATACTCAATTAATTAATAATAAAATTTAAAATTTTTTCTATAGATTAATTCTAAATTTTGAATATTTTTTGATAATTTTATATTTCTAAAAAAGTACAAAAGTCAAAAATGGATAAAAATCAAAGTGAAAATTTTATAGCCAATAATATTAGTTCAGCATCTAACCCTTCAAAGTTATAGGAAGCAAGATTTAGGAAAGCTATGCAAAATAGAATTTAAAATCTGGCTTTATCGAATGTTATAGGTTTGACATCAAATAGCAAACATAATATGCTAATTAATCCTCTAAGCGGAGAGCTTTATTATATAGCAGGAAGCACAATTGTTGTTTATAATATTGAATAAAATGTTTAAAAGAAATATATACAATCTCCAAATAAAAGAAATATAGTATGTATTTGTCTTTCTAAAGATTGTAGATATTTAGCAGCAGGAGAAGGCACAAGTAAGTAGCCTGAAATTATAATATGGGATTTACAAGTAATTTAAAGTGATAACCTTAATTTATTTAATAAATTTATATGAAAAAATAATAGCAAGTTTTCTCAAACAACAGCTAAGAAGGTGATAAACCTTTGAAGTAGCTTAAAGGTCACAAAATAGGTTTAAAAATGTTGTTTTTTTCTCCGAATTTGAAATACATAATATCAATTGGAGATGAGAATGATAAGGGTTTATTTGTGTGGGATTGGGTAGCAGAAGAAAGAGTAACTTTAAACAAAATGTCAAAAGTCCCTTTATCTGCTTGTTTTTCTGAAGATGGTACTAAGTTTATCACATGTGGTGAAAAATATATAAAATTATGGCAATTTCATACAAATGGAGATGTGATAAAAACACCAGTTAAAGAAAAAGAAAATGCATACATCATAGAGGGAAGATCTATAAATTTAGGGTCTAAAATGCAAGAAAAGACATTCACTGATTGTGAATTTGATAAATAAAGCAAATACTTGTATGTAAGTACTTCAACTGGCTAGATTTGTATAGTTGATGAAAGCAGGATAATAAATAAATTCATGGATATTAAAGTTTAAAGAATTTTTAACATAGCAATAGGAAGAGATTTTATAATATGTTCTTGCTCAGATAATTTTATAAGAGTTTTAAGGACCTCTTCACTAGATTACATTACTTCTTTCCCTAAAATGCCTCCACTTCTTTAATACAATGTTGAAAAGGGTATGATTTTTATCATAAACCATTATAAAAAGATTTTTTTTTAATTCTAAAAAAAATTTAAAATATAGGTTAAACTAAAATAAAGTTTCAAAGTACTGATTATTCAGATGCAATAGGTTTAGTTTATGATGATCTTAGAGCAAAAGTTAGTATTATTTATAGCGATAGAAGTCTCTTCATCTGGGATATAACATAATTTGATTAAATAGCAATAAAGAGAAGCTTCTTAAACCACTCTGGTGGCATAAATGATCTTTAAATTTTAAATAATCCATCCTTTTCAGAAATAACATTTTTTATGACTACTTCGACTGATAAAACTGCTAGAATTTGGCATGAAATAAGTACAGAGGATAACTCGAAGTAGCAAGAATAGAATTTGAAGTTTCGCAGAAATGTTTATTCAAAAAATCTTAGTCGTATAATTTATTTAACAAACGAAGTTGATACTTTCAAGTTCAAAGGTAGAGTTTAGTTTTCAGAGGAAAATCATTATGTTTATTTATTACTTACTTACTAATTTTATAGAATAACCAACAAATTTGACAGAAGGAGAGCAAGCTAATTAGGAAGTTGAAGTTTAAGAATACCCAACTTGTATCAAAAGCACCTAAGATGGGTCTCAAATAATCTTGGCAAATAATAAGGGTCATTTGATTTTCATGAATGTTTCAAACTTTGAGGTATCACACTAGTTTTAAGCTCATGACAAAGAAATATCATGCATGGATTTAATAGAGACTCCAGCACATGGATTTTTAGCAACAGGAGGAAGGGATAGATAAATAAAAATTTTTGATCTAAAAAACAATAATAAATTAATATTCACTATTGATGATCACAGTTCTTCAATTGTAGCTTTAAAATTTGCATAATCTTAAGATCATTAATCAATTTACTTGATATCAGCTGCTACTGATAGACAAATTATTTTTAGAGAATACAAAAACTAAATGTTCGTAACTATTCACAGAGAAGTTGATAAGAATAATAAAATTAACTCTTTAGATATTTCTTCAGATCAGCAAACACTTTATGTGGGATTTGATAAAAAAATAAATTCATATTCAGTATCAACAGGAAAGCCAATCAAGCAGACTGAAACCAAAGAAGACGAAAAAGTTTCTAAAACCTATTTAGATAACTTGTCTACTTTAACAGATATTTCTTGTATTTTTTTTATTAAAAAGCTAATTAATTCATATTAATACATTTTAAAATTAAATTAGCTTCATATATAGCCTCTTTTAATCAAGATAAAGTGATAAGGATTAGAGACTGCTAGACAATGGCAGTTGTATCAAAGGCTCTAGTAGGAGATACTGTTACAGGTATGGGTTTTACAATTAACAATAGCCACTTGATTACTAGCACAAGTGAAGGTTTAATTTATATTTGGAAAATGAGCTCTGACCTGAAAAATAATATAGATAAAAAAAAATAATAGCTTGGCATTATAGCTAAAAAGATATAAGATTTCTTTAAATAAGAAGGATAGAATATGCTGTCTACTAAAGATTTAAACTTGGGTTCTTTTTGGATAGAAGAAGAAATGAGATAATATATGATATAGTAGCAAAAGTAAAATCAAAATGTACCTCTTTAAATAGAGGATTAGTTTGATCCATTGAAGAATTTGAAACCAACTGATTTAATGAAAAACACAAATTTACCAAACTGGGCAAAAACTAAACCAACAAACAATAATAATTAATAATAGTAAAAACCTGTAGATGAAGATAATTTGCTGTAAGACTTCAAAGATAGAATTTTTGTTGATAAAAAAATAAATAATTTTCAAGATAAAAAAACCAACAATTTTATTAGAGATAGCGAGTACATATAAGATAGTATTAATGCTAGACACAGTAGCTAGATTTAGTAGCACTAAGCAAATTCACAATTTTAAAGCAAGCTCTAATAGTAAGGTTATGGATTAGATTCTATAAATGAAAGAGATTATAATGAAAATGATTATGAAGATTAAATATTCTCAAAAAATTAGGTTGCCAGTATTATCGGTTATAACAACTAGAATCCTTAATTGAAGAATTAGGATGGCTCGCCTTAAAATGGTAACCAGAAAAATTAAAATCTAAAAATAGAAGATTAATAGTTTGATGATTATGGTAATCAAAAGCACATATATATTGATGATAATAAAATTATTGGATTACAAAATGCCTCTGACTAAGGAGATTCTGATGGATTTTAGTATAATAGTGATCATTTATCTTAATTTTTAAAATAAGATTAAACAATTCCTGTCTCATCTACTCAAGCTTAGATGCTTAATAAACTAGCTAACACAAATATTACATAATTAGCATAACAAAAAAATGAATTAGAAGTAGAAGAAATATATAGCAATTAAAGCTAAAAACATTTATCTAATTAGAACAGCAATTAATCACTTAAGAGTGAAAAGGAAGCAATTGACATAAAGTATAAAAAAGATAATGGGAAGATTTCTGTTTTTGATGTTGACCATATTTAAGGGTAGCTACAAAAAGTTGAGCATAACTTAAAATAAGCTGAGAATAATTTCAAATTCAAAGACGATTAGATAAATATATTTTAAAGTAGTAACCAACAACATGTGCATTCTAAGCAGCAAATATTTACAAACAATAATCTGATAAATTCAATAAACATAAATAATGAAAATTAAGTATATTAATTTGAAGAAGAGCACAAACAATTAGATGGATTAATCATGTTAGATGACGAAGAAGAACTAGAAGAAGATTAAGCAACATAAAAAATCAATAAATTATAGTAATACGAACAAAAATAAGACATTTACTAACTCAGCAACTCATTAAATTAAAATTAAGAATCTATTTAATCAAAGAAGTTAGGTAAGGATAACCAAGAATAACCTCATAAATCGTTCGGAGTGGATTTAGATTAAATATAGATAAAAGACTAGTCTAAATAAAATACACTTAAAAGTGAATAATTAAAATAAGACAGTGCAATAAATACTGCAAATTTTCAATAAAGCAATAAGCAACTCTCAGCTAAAAATGCAGCAGAAAAAAAGTTTTCATCAATAAATTAATTAATTCAATAAAAAGAAGAAGATGCAGAAATAATTTATGAAGAAATTGAAAATAATCAAAGTAGCATTAGTATGCAGTCAAATTAAGCTTTATAAAAGTAAAAGCAAAATTAATGGTTGAATGAAAACAAAATGACTAAAGAATCAGAAAAGATTTAGCCTTCCATCAAAGTATAAAGCACATTAGGAGATCCAAACACATCAAAATATTAAAAAAAGACATCTGTTCAAGAAGAAATTAATGATGAATTTGACGAGAGTTACATAGTTTGCAACTCAAAAGAATTCTAGTAATATCAAAGTGAGCTAGAAGCCAGCTTTAAAATTATTCTTGATTAGTTAAATAAAATTGAAGATATAGTTGAAAATAAGTTAGATCATGAGCCAGTTTCAATAAGAAAGAAAGTTTGTGAAAAAGTTCAGCTAAGAGCAAATAAAATAAAAGCATCTCTATAAAATATAAACTACAAAACATAATAGGCAAGCCAGTAAAATGTCAGCAGCTAATTCAACATTTCATACGCCGCCGATCAAGATTTTGGTAAAATAAAATTATTGGATATCATTCATTTATTTATTTATTAAATGTTTATAAAAAAAGTAAAACAAGACCTGCTAGAAAACTATTCAAAACTTCTTTTAGAAGCAGTCTTAAAAAGAAAATGAGCTAAATAATTAATTTTTAAATATTAATAAAGTTATTCTATTTTTATTTATGTATTTTATTTACTTTATAGATAGATTATTTTATCAAATTTTAAAATAATTAATGCTTTTGAAATAAGTATTTTGATTCTTTTTAATTTAATTTCTACATAATAATATTTTAGATATATTTGCGTCTATTTTTATAGAATTATACAAAAAGATAATCTCAAAATATAAAAAAAAGAATAAATAAAATGAGCTAACCAGTCCAACCTAATCCAAACATTTCTGACGTATTTATCATATTATACTCTATATTTTAATTAAAATTATATTAGGATAATAGCGCCAATGTAGAATAAGAATTTAAATATCAAGAGAATGAAATTGAATATGATGAAGATTCACAAAATCTTGTAAACTAGGGAGATAAAATTAATAATTAAATGGAATTCGAAAGTGTGAGCATTAATTAGGATGCTGAAGATGAAGAAGATGACTCTTCAAATGATTAAGAATTAATGCCAAGAGCTCTACCTATTCAAAGCAATAGTGATATAGATTCAGAGCATGAAGACTTTGAAGGTCTTTAATACTTATTAAATGGTATAATATTTTCAAAATATTTTGATATTTATTTACTAATTAAAAAGTTAGAAGGGAAGCTAATAAAACAAGTAATATTATGGTTGCAAAAAATGTAAATGTAATCTAATCAGAAACAGATTAAAAATACATCCCACAAAGCATTTTGAAAGGAGAATTTTAAGAAGCAAACAAGTTAAATTCTTGGGAATAAGACTAGCTTAATTAATTTAAAAACTTTAAAAAAGTATAAATTAGTATTTATTTTAAAAATTTAATTGTATTTTTATAAATTACAGCATTTAGAGTACATTGATGAATAAATACAAAAAGGAATAAAGCCATCAGAAATCATTTCAAATTATTATAATGGATTAGAAGACGATAAGTATATAAAAAGTAAAAAGTGTTTTTTAGAAAATTTTACAAATGAAGATTTAACTAAAGTTGTGATACCATCAACTTAAACACTTTAAAAAATTACTTACATAAGATTAGAGAAGATTTTAGAATACATAGATCATATAATTAATGATAAATTAGAATTAGCTGAGTAAATATAACTGGAAAATAAAGAAAATTTAACCTAATTGTATAAAGATAAGCAAGTATTCTTAAATTATAACTAGTATTTATGGATATATGGATTGATGGGGAGATTGGACAATCCTATTTTAGCTGATATAAGTTGTATTTTAAACAGGATTCTTAAAATGGCTGTATTTTAATAAAAAAATAGTGAGTCAAATTAGGAGGATTATCAGATGATATAAGCTATGACATAAATAATAATTGTTATTATTAGGGAGTATTATGGTTAAAAGTACATATCTATTTGAATTTTTAAGATAAATCAAGAGTGATATTAAATATTAATAACATATTACTAATCTGTTTTAAATTAAAATAAATTTTATGTATATATGATTTTTATAAAATTTTTGATGTGTTTTTCAATATAAAAATTTTAGTTTAGAATATTTTTAAAGCCTCCTAAAAGAATAGAAAATCATATTTATTATCTTTTTTTTTTAATTAGACCCCATTTTGCAATTGAATAAATAATGAGATTAGAATAATTAGAGAATTCTATCATAATTTTTAAATCATATTAGTATTTTCTTATAGTCCAATAAAAACAAATATAGGTAAGTAGATAGATAGATAACTAGCAAAAATGTATAAATTAATTAATAGTATTTTTTAATATATCAATAAAAAATTACAATAGAATTGTCTTTTATCATATAATAAGAATAAGGAGACAACAAACCAATAAATTATATATTTTTAGTAAAATTTTGGCCTGTTTTCTAGTAGAAAATTTAGCTTAGAATATTAATAAAGCTAAGCTAATAGAATTTTAAGTTATTATTTTTTAATTAACTCTCATTTTTTTAAATGAATAAATAAGAAAAAAATGATGCTATTAGAATAATTAGAGAGTTTTGTAATCCTTTTGTATTTAAATTAGTATTTTATTACGATCGAGATATCTAGCAAAAATAAAAAAAAGAATAATATTTAAATGTATTTTCGTTTGATATTTCAATAAGAAATTATTGATGAATTGGCTTTTTATGATACAAAAAGAATAAGTAGATAACAAACTCACAAATTATGTTTTATATACATTTTAAATTAATAATTATTAAGCAAATATCCCTTATATTTACTATTGATTTAAACTTGCTATTTATATTATAATTCAACAATTCTAAAATTACTTATCAAATGCTTAAATATTTTTCTATTTTATTAATTCTATATACTAATTAAAAATATTTTTTTTTCAGTCGCTATCTTCGTCGCTATAAGAATTAAGTCCTTCTCCCTCATAACCTATATCACTGCTATATTCTTCGTCTGAAACTTCCATTTCATCTAAATTACATAAAATATCATTAAATATTGAAAATCGTAAAATTTAAATGCTACCATAATCAGACAATGCTTGCTATTTTATAACGAAAATCATAGGTGATTATTTAGCACTAAATATCCCCTTTTATTAACCTTTCTTCAAAAAACGAAGAATGTCGTTGCCTGCAACGTCCATATTTTAATAGTTAAAAACTGAATTTTGATTAAAGCCATATTTTCCAGCATTAGAGTTTTATTCAGCAGGGATTATGTCGTCATAAGAAAATACAGGCTGGTATCCATATTACTTTTCATTTTGTTATATTTATACTTCTTAAACTTCTTCTTACTTTTTAACTTCTTTATTTTCAGCAGGTTCATTTTCAGTAGATTTTTGCTTTTTCTTATTAGCAGCTGCCTCACGATTTATCATTTTATTTAAATTTTCTGGCATTTTTAATCCTTGTTTCATAGTGTCCTCTTCGAGTTCAGCTAAAAGTTCATAATCTTTAGTTGCATTTGCCAAAATGACAAGGTCGTAAAGACTTTTAAAATTAAATTTATTATTAGTTCTTGAAAAATTATATTAACAAAATAATTCAAAAGTCTAAGATAAAAAAGTTATTACATTTTTGTACTGAGATTGAAATTTTATTTATACATTTTATAAAGCACTTATCTAAAAGAGTTATCCATATCTGGTGGAATAGAACTAAATAATCCTCTATAAGCTTCGATATCTAAAACAACTCCTGCTAAATAAGCCTTTATAATGAAATAAATAATGAATAAAAAATGAAGTAATTTAGCAGGCTACTAATGCCAATAAATGTATTTTACATGAATAGCAATATTAAGAGCATTAAGATTATTTTTAAATTTTAAATTAGCATCTATAAGATAATTATATGAAATATCACTCAATTTAATTTCTTGTTTTTAAAGAATATCATAGAGTTTATTGGTCAATTCAAATTCTTCGTTTCTCACTAATTACTCCAATATATTTTAAATTGGAATGTCAACCTTTTCTTAAGCTAGTCTATCTATCTCCTATTTATAAAAAAATGACAATTGATCTGAGTACCATCCATTATAAATTGAGTTATTTATGAAAGTTATGACATATTTTAATTGGTTCATAACTCAAAAGACTTGATAAAAATTAATTTACCTTTATTGCTTTACTAAATTTGTGATATTCCATAAATTATTTTAACTTTTTAAGATTATCATTTTACTAATTTTATGAGTTAGATTAAATGTTTGCTAATTTTTCAACCCTCAAAACTTAGGGGATAAGATTATTTTTCTTAAGTGAGTTATTTAAAGATATTCTTGATATGTTTAATAACGAGCGCATTTTTTTACTTTATATTAAAAAATAATAGTTTTTTTCTTTTAATTATTTTGAAGGCTATTAATTTGCTTCTAATTCTATTGATAAATATAATTAGTTTTCTTTCTTTTTCTCGAAGAGTAAAGAGGATTTGAAGATTTCATGTATTCCCAAAGAATAATATTAGATTCTTCTAATAAGAGGCTTATATTAGGTAGAAGAATTCATTTAATGTTAGCATTTACAAATACCAAACACATTAATAATAATAATGTTGCAATCATTAGTTAATATCTAAACGTATTAAATTTTGCAAATTTAATAATTTATCTAAATCGATCAAAGAAATTAACTGATATAATCAGTAAATGTTTATCTCATTTTTGAATAATTAATTTATGTAATTCAAGATTGTTTTATAATATTTTATTTAAAAATTTTTTTTTTTTTCAAAAAATTTATTCATATTTATATGCTATTTAATGTATCATTTTAATTATAAATTAATTATAACAAATTTAGAGTCAATAAATTTTAAAGAGAAATGAATAAATTATTTTAAATTAAAAATTATTAGAAATTTCTTCTAAATAAATTTCTTTAAATTTGAATAAAGATTTATAAATTAAAATTCATTTTTTTTGTTTCGAAATCTAATTTGAATATTTTTTCTAAGTTAAATTTTATTTTTTTATGTTTAAAAATATTACACAAAATACAGATAACTAAATTCACGATTTAGGTTAAAAAGGAGAGCTAATTTCTTGGTTAGGAGAATTAGGCTTTTTATCTAATTAGTTTATATTTTAGTTTGCTAATTTTTCTTAAATTAATTTTTTTAAATGTTCATCACTTTCATTTTCTCTTTGAAGCTCCTCGCTTTAATAGAAAAATATATTAATATCTATTTAAAATAAGGCAATTATTACATTTTTTTTATATACTTTTTTTGCTTCTCATTCAATTCTCCAATTTTTGATTTTATTTTTTAGATTAGCATGGTTCTGAAAGGTCTTAGATAAGAGGTCTATGGTTAATGTTTAGAAATTATTTTAATCGATTAATTAATAGAAATTCTTATTGATTTTACTTCCATCATGAACTCTGTATTTACAGGTATTATAGTTCTTGGTGCCATATTATTTCTTCTCATATCATAACAACGTTTTATAGCCTTTTGGTAAAAAAAATTAAACATGTGTTTTCATAAATTGCAACTTTACAGCATTGAATTTTAAAGCATCATCTTCAGAGTGGAATTTATATTTTGAATTTTTATTTAATATATACAATTAAATGCCTATTTTTAATATGAATTGGGATTTAAAAGATACAATTTAAAATTGAAATTACTTTGTTTATTTATAACATAAGCCATATACTCTTTTTTGATGGGGATTGCTTATAAAATATCTTCTCCATCGATATCTTTTGATATTATTAACACGTTTAAGCCAATTAAAAAATAAATTTTTGTGGAGTTAAATTTCTTTTGAAGCGATGCTTATATCTTAGCCAGTGCCTTTGCTGGCATTATATTATCATTCCAATAGAATTTATTTTTAAACTGGCTCTTCAACTCGGGTATTTTAAAAATATCTAAAGAGTTATTGTAGACATCTTTGAAGACAGGATTGATAAATTTTAAAAAAGGTTTATTTTCTTCTGAAACAGCTTTAGCAATTTGAGTGATCTCAACAATTTAGTTTCTCTGGGATATGAATTTAGCCCTGTAGCTAAAGCTATGAGTTTTAAATTGTATTTTTAAATTAATAATGTATTCATCCTCTTTCTAGCTGTATACTGTACCATCTATATCGTAAAATTTGTACACAGTTACTTAATTCTTAGAACCTCTTTCTCTAATTTCTAATCTAACAAAGTCATACTCTATTATAATGCTCTTTAATTTAATTTAAATAATTAATCTTCATTTTTTTTGAGCTTCTTAAATGATTTTATTTTGCCATTAAATCAAAACTAATTGTAAATTTATTTACATTTTGAGAGGCTTCCTTATAAACTTCGAAAATAAAGAATGGGAACAACTTAACTTCTATTTTTATTTATTTAATAATTTTAAATTTATTTTTAAGCAGGAATAATATATAATACCAGGAAAATGAACATATTCATCAGACTCTAAAATTTGGTTTAAATAGCTTCTTATCTTTAGACTGTTTAAATACTTTGTCTTTGTCTAATAAAATAAATAATAATAATATTACAATTTCCAATTATGTAGAAAATATAAAATAGATTTTCTAGCTTTATTACGCTTGGCTCTTATAAAATTTTATAGGCATGTTCGATCCTCTCCATCATTTATTTTATTTCCTCAGGTTTTCTCTTTTTAATCTCCTCATTTTATAAAAAATCCTTAATTTTAGTATAATTTCTTTAAAAATAAGTTAATTCCAATGTATTCAGTTAATAGCTAAACAAAAATATTTACTCATCTACATCGGAAGTGTTTTGATAAAAATAAACATTTAAAGTATAAAAAAGTGCTGAGTTATAGTCAGGAGTAACATGTTTCTACCCACTTTTATATATATTAGAGCCAGGCAAGTTATTATTTTCAAACTATTAAAGCTGAATCTGATTTTAGTTCATTCGATATCAATTAATCTTTAGAATTTAAGTTTATTTATATTCTATAAAAAATTACTTCTAATTAAAGCAACTTTGCAAACCAATTAAAGGAGTAGAAATATTGTTCATAAATATTTTAAAAAAAGAAACAAGCAATCTAAGAAGTTAAATAGATAACATGTATGTCTAAAATAAAAGTAATATTCAACTTCCAAATTTTATAAATAAAATTTTTTTAATAAAAAAACCATATTTTTAAACAAATAATGATTTTCTACAAATTTTTCAGATAAATTGTCAATTAAATATTTTAACTAAATTGCATAAAGCTTTTAAAGCGATAATAAAGAATTGTTTTTAAACTTAAAAATAATTTACGACTAATTAATTTAATCATGAATGCTTAACAAAAGTAGATTTTCCTAATAAATTTCAGAAATAAAAGTTTTGATTAAAAATTTTTAAAAAAATAAAATTTATAAAGACAAATTAATATTTTTTTTAAAGAATTAAGATTTATTTAGAAAATTAGTTAAATAATTAATTATAATTCATATGTAAATATTTATTAAATAATACAGTTGTTAGGCATAATTATCTTTTTTATTTTATAATTAACCAAAGACTATTATGAGAAGTTTTAAAGAATAGCAGCATATTTTAAAGTAGTATATATAAAATGTTTATGATGCCTTTTAAAATTATTTTTTTGATAACCAGTATATTTTAGCTGTACTAACAATAAAGCAAGATGAAACTATTTATAATTTTTCTAGTAATTAAATAGAAAGGTAAATAACTAAATGATTAAGCAATTCCAATGATTATTTAATTTATAAATTTTTTAGATTAAGATAAAGTAAATAGATAGATAGAAAGGAAAATGAATAACTAAAAGGGGTACTTAATATAATTCTAAGAGAGATATAAGTTAGCAGCTAAATGAATCAGCATATTAGATAGAGATAAATAGAATAATTGATTGAATGATAGATAGAAAGAAAGAAAGATAGTAGCAGTAGTAGTAGAAGATAATTTTATATTAATTTTGTGTTTTTAAATTTACTTACTCATCAGATGACAGTTTTTTGTATAATTTCATAATTTAAACTTATGTTCTGGTTCAAGAAAGTTTTTTCTATTCTTAATTAACTCCATAAATCTTAATTTTTATTACTTTATTCCTCTACACTTGCATTTTTTTGTTATTTTTTCTTTTTTTCTTTATCATTATTTTAAGTTTATTGTGAAGCAGTCTTTTTTTCATTATTTTTAACTTTATTCCCTTGACAATAACTATTTTATCCATTTGTAGCCTAACACTCAGCATTCAAGCACCTTTCTTCACGTTATGTTGATTTATTGGAATTTAAAGGCTAGCTGAAATCAATTTACTTTATTTTATCAAAAGCAACAATACATTTTTATAGCTATTCTTATATATTTTGATTCTCTGGATCTAGTTCTAATGCTCTTTTATAATCTTTAATTGATTGCTTGAAATCTTCATTATTTAAAGCAGCTTTATCTAGCCTAGCTTTTGCACGTAAATAATAAGCCTTTGAACTTTTTTGATCTAGCTTTATAGCTTCATTACATGCTTACAAAGCATCATTTACATTTTAGCAATTATTTTTTGAAAGCTTTAAATACACTAAGCAAATATTTTGGTATAGTACTACCTTTAATCCCTTTACTAATTTTTTTTCTTTGTCACTTTTACCTTTTTTATAGATAAAATATATTGTTGTATCAGATATTTTATAAATTTTCAATTTTTATCTTGATAATATAAATAATAATTTTTATGCATGTAATAACTAGTTACCATTTTCATCTATATATTCCAAATCATCATCATATAGACCCTCTTGCTGCCAATTTTCTCTTTTGTTTCTTACAAATCTAAAAATAGATAAAGCTTACTCGTACAAGGCACAAGCTGATTCATATTCTTAGTTTTTAAATTTCTAATTTCCACTTATCTTTAGCAATTCAGAAGCAAAATACTTTTACTAAATTTATTGATGGTGCATTTCTTAAAATTTCTAAAAATAATATAATCCAGCTCTGATAAATGATGGTTTGCTTTCAAATTTTTTACGCTATTCCTTCATATCTTAAGAATGATAATTCGCAGATTCTTAAAAGAGTTGTATATATTCTTCCATTTATAAGTAAAAAAACACCTTTAAATTATGCTAAGAAAACTATTTGTAGATTTATCGCTTAAAACTATAATTATGGCTAATCTATTAAAAATAACCAATCTATCTAAATATTCTTAAGTTAATTATTAATCTTATTATTTTCCTTTAATATTAATTAATTTAACTTGAAATTGATAGCTATTTAATTATTTATCTCTGATTAATATCTTTTCTTTTTCTTAATGTCATGCTTTTATTCATGTTTATAATAACTTTTCTTATTCACACCATTTCAATTTTCAAATTCTTAGCCATTATTTATCCAAGTTTTAATTATTAAAGTTCCCATTTATCAACCATTTAAGTATTTTCTACTTTTTTTTCTTTAAAAAACAAACTAAAATCTATTCCTTATATCTAAAAATACAAATTCGCTGGCTGGTCGATGAAACCTTAAAATTCTACTTAGAAAAATTTATTTTAATTGACTAAATTTTAGCATTTTGTATTCGAGAAAACAAATTGGATTAAAAGTAAATAACTTAAATACGTTTAGTTAATCAAAATTAAGTAATAATTAAGTATTATTTAAGAATTTAGATTTAGGCTTTATTCATATTATAAAGACTTTTTAAAATTCTAAAACAATTAATGTTTAAAAATAATTGTTTTAATTTACTGAATTTTGGTATTTATGATTAAAGAAAACAAATATTAATAAAATTAAATTTATTAAAAAAACAGTTTAGTAATAATTTTAGTAGTATTTATCATTTTTAAATTTAAACCCCTTTTGTAAATTTAGTCAAGACTTTTTAAATTTCTAAAAAATGATAATCAAAACAAAATAAATTTTCTATTAGAATATTCTAAGCTAAAAAAATGTTAGTTATTGCTTGCTTACATTTTAAATAATTTTTATTTTTTTAAATTTATAAAGTTTAAGTTTTAATTGTTGTTAAAAAATGCTATTTATAATTTAGAATAATAATAAAAGAAATTCTAATACCACATTTTTATATTAATTTAAATTGATAAAGTACTTTATCAGAATTTGATCAATAATTAAATTTGATAAATATTAGAAAAAGATACATAAAAAAATCAAATATTTGAGTAAATAATTAGATAAGACACAAATCAAAGTAATGTTTTATAATTAAGCACAACTGCAAGCACTTCCTGAAATTTAAATAAGTGGTGATTAAGCTAATCTTAGTGGAAGCTTGTAGGCATAACTTTAGGCATTAAATCTCTATAACAGATCTATTATGTTTTATATTTAGTCGTTTTTGAATATAAAAGATGATGATGTTTATGAAATAATTAAGTTAAATTTAAAAAATTTTTATAAAGTCGAGCATTTGTCTTTAAGCTTTTATAAGGTGTACATGTAATCTCCAGAAATCAAAAATCTGATGGATATTTTTTTGGAATATCTCATAAATATCAAAGAATTCACACTCAAGCTATATAAATCAAATTTGAATAAAGCTAAACTAGATTAGATTTTAACAAACTTAAAATACTTTTAAAATATAGAAATTGTTAATATGGAATGCTCTGAAGTTGCTAATACTACTCCTAAATAAATCGCTATTAATTTGTAATAACTCAAGAATTTAAAAAATATATAATTTTAGGCTTGTAATTTTCCTTAAGCAAGTTCTATCTAATTTTTTGAAGAGTTAAGTAAGATACAAACAATTAAAGAAATGAAGTTGAATTTTGATGATAATTGTTTATCAAATGGAGGTATGAAAGCTCTTGGGAATATGCTGTTACAATTAAAATAATTGTAAAAATTACATTTAAGCTTAAGACAGTGTAAATTATCATGTGAAGGACTTTAATTCTTAGGTCAAGGTGTTTCAGAATGTAAGACTTTGAACAGTCTTTACATCGATATTACTAATAATTCCTTAGAATCTAAATTTTTCTTTGAATTTGCAGTTGAAATAAAAAAATGGAGTCATCTAAATCAGTTATCATTAATCCTTCCATATATTGGTTGTGATCAAAAAACTGTGAATGCATTTACTGAAGGTTTTGAAAGTTTGAAAAAAATGAGATATTTTAAGCTTCATATTAGTTCAATTAATGAAATATTTTATTCAAGAAATTAACAACAAAAAGACTTATTGGAAATGAAAAGTTTCAACAAATTTATGAAATCGTTCAGCAATATAATTTAATTAGACATATAAATTAATTAAAAATGTTTTGTTTCTCTCTTAAATTAATTAAAGTACTGTGAATCTATATAATACTTATCATTCTCTATTGACCTTTCTGAATAGTCTGAATCAATACTAAACTATTCTAAAGATTAAATTGCTCGTGCTTTGCAAAATTTAGAAAATATAGAGAATATAAACATTTTTTTATACAACAATTCACATACAAACTATATTAATGAAGATCTCCAAAATTTAATCATTTCTTAAATAAAATCTCTACACTCTACTTCAAATTTAAGTTTAGATTTTAAAATAAAGCGATAATTTATTTTTAACAACTAATAATTGGCTCAACCTTTCCTTCAATATATATAATAATATATTGATTCATTAAACCATTTACAAAATAGCCTTGAACATATCACTTTAAATTTTGGTTACTAAAAAGTTGATTTTTTAGAAATAAGCTCCTTAAAAAAAATAAAAAATTTAAAAACTTTGTAGTTTTACAATACTCATTTTAATAAAAAGTAAATTTAAGAATTAAGAAAGATTAAAAGATTAGTAAATATCAATTATAAATTGAATTAGTGATATTAAAGATAAATAAAGCTAAGACAAGTATTGCTCATTTGTGAAGTTTTTAAACTTAATTAATTAATAAGTATTATTAAAATTAAATATTAATAATTTGTTTATTCTTTAATCAAATTTATAATTTTTATTTAATTAGATTGGGTAATAGAAAAATATTTTTTATATTTATTTGTTAGTAGATTGTTAAGAGAATAAGACAACCAACCACTTACATATTTCTTTGAATTATTAAAAATATTAAATTAATTTAAATTCATAATTTAAAATTTAAGCTTTGTAAGTTTCTAGTAATAAATAAGATAATAAGTAAATTGAAAATTAAGATTGAAGAAAATATCAATTTTAAATAGAAACAATAATGTTAAAAATAAATTAATAAAAAACTAATTAAATTATTTATTTGTAAATTTCTAAAATTCAAAATTAATTAAATTGGCTAAAAAATTAAATAAGAATATATTTTTTACCTTTATTTGTTAGTTTTTTTAATAGAATTATTTAAAATTGTTTTTAACATATCACTTTTAAAAGTATTAAATTAATTTGAATAAATTATATTTAGAAATGAATCCTAATATTCAATCCTATTGAATTAATTCAATCAAATAAAAAATTTAAAAATTGATAAAAAATTAAATAAGAATAAATTTTTTACCTTTATTTGTTGATTTATTAATAGAATTATTTAAAATAGTTTTTAACATATCACTTTTAAAAGTATTAAATTAATTTGAATTAATTTTGAAATCAATCCTGAGATTCAATCTATTGAATTAATTCAATCAAATAAAAAATTTAAAAGGAATATATTTTTACGTTTATTTGTTAGTTTTTTTAATAAAGTTATTTAAAATAGTTTTTAACACATCTCTTTTAAAAGTATTAAATTAATTTGAATTAATTATATATAGAAATCAATCCTGAGATTCAAACCTATTGAATTAATTCAATCAAATAAACATTTTAAAAATTGATAAAAAATTAAATAAGAATGTATTTTTTACATTTATTTGTTAGTTTATTTTAATAGAATTATTTAAAATAGTTTTTAACATATCACTTTTAAAAGTATTAAATTAATTTGAATTAATTCAGTAAAATAAACAATTTAAAAACTCTGATGCTTAGAACATCCTAAGTAAATTTAAAAATTAAAATGATGTAATATAGATAGATACAGCAGTTAATTAAATATAAAAATAATATAAAAAAAATTTTATTGTTTGATTTTTGAAAGAATTATTTATTCACTTCAACTTTTTTATATTGCTAATTAGCTCTTAAATACCTTCATAAATTAGTTTATTGAATTTCGTTTAATCATCTCTCTAATTTTGTAGGACTTAAAGGATATCAAGTTAAATTTGGCTATTTAAGCTTTAAAGCTTTTTATTTTCTTCGTTTTAAATCTCTAAATCTTTTATTTTTTATTTTATTTCTATCTTAAATCTTTTTTTAATTTTTTTATTATTTTTGCCTTACATGCTACTACTACTACTGCTTATTTAAAGCTAACTATCATTTTAAATGTATATCTCGCTAACTTTATTATCTTTTTATCCAAATATTTAGCTCTTATTAGCTTAAGGGTTTAAATTATGCATTTTATTTGCTTCCTAACTTTTTTCTGATTTTTATTAGCCTAATTTAATTTATTAAATAGTAAAATTACTTTTAACAAATAAAAATTTTATTACTATCTTAGCTATCACAAACTTACTCTTCTGGTAATTTATCTTGGCTGTTATTATTGTTGTATTTTTTTAAAAATTCTCTCAAAATAGTATAGTAATCTTTTTTTAAACATAAAATTTATAATTCAATTTTGATATTTTAATTTTACGGTAAATTGGTATTTCTGGACAAACTTTCATTTTGCTTTCAGGGCTATTTATTTGTAAAACTTTTTCATAAAATTTTTTGAAGAACTTTTCATTCTGTAATCTGTTCAAATAGTTAACAAAGTTGTATTTATTCTTCTTATAAATATCTTCATTTAATTATACATTTCTGTTATTTAGATTTCTTTATTTTATGAATTCCTTCAATTGAGAAGAAAAAGATTTAGTGTATTTTTTTTGATCATTTAGGAACTATAGGAATTCATCCTTTAATTCAATCTTCTAGAGAATATTCTTTAATTCATCTAATTCATTAATGTTAATGAAAATTTCAACTTGTTATGGAGTATAATATTTTTGCTAAGCCTTTAAAAAACTAAAAAGGAATATTTTTCTTTCGAAATCATTTTATTCTTTGAATGAATTACAAAACTTGTAAAATATTTTCATATTTTTATTCATAGCTTCACTTTTGTATCTAGGAACCTCGTCTATCAGTTGATTTTGTTGGCTCATCAAATTGTTGTTCGTTTTCTTTGATTTTTGAGTAAATGAAATATTTCTTAATTTTAAATTATTGATGTTAATTAACTTTACTTAACTTTCTAGTTAAGCTCGATTTAATTTTCCAAAATAATTAACTTAATTAGAATATTCTTTTCCTATCTATTATCTATAATTCAACTATTTAATGGCTTTTTATAGTTTTAGTATATAATTTACCTAGAATTCGCTTTTAATTCTGTTTTTGGGGAACATAAAAATGCTCTTTACAATTCATTATATGAAGAGAGATCCATATTAGTATTTTAGACATTAGATTAGCTTTATTTTTAAGGATTTATTTATCTTAATTAATTGAAACATTCTTTAGTGTTACTCTAAACACAATCAGAAACGTCATTTAATTTACAATTCTAGCTCACTTCTTCTTAAGTAGCTTTCTGAATTCTTTATTTTTTGAATATAAAAATAATTTTATAAGCGATTATTACATTAAAGTGTTACTTTTAGCTTTTTGTATAGAAATTATCCATTTTTATTGATTTTTTAGTTTTATTTTGTTTTTGATCAAAAATTAATTTTTACTCTTTTATGAGACACAGACAGATATATAGATGCAAATAAAAATAATTAAAAGTTAGTTTCTTTTTATTTCACGGAAATCTAATAACTACAAATAAAGTTTCTATTTCATATACCTAAATACTTCTAAAATATAAGTATCATAAAAGAAAAATAATCTATCTATATTTATTAAGATATTAATTACATAAAATTAATAGCATATTTATTTAAAAAAACACTAAAAAATGTATAAGTATGGTAAGTAGAAATATTTAATTAAATCTTCTCTTTAAAAATCTTAAAACTTTGCTAATTATTTACAAACTTTTTTTGATTTTATTAAAAATTAGTATTAAATTCATTCTCTTTTTATAAAATCTTTTAGAAAAAGTATTTTTTCTAATTTGAGTAAATTATTAATTAAAACAACATAAACAAACAAATAATCTACTATTAATGGCTATGCTCTAAATAATTTAACTTCTAAATACTAATTCACAAAAAAAACTTATTCTTTTATATTCCAGCTAGTTTCAGTAAAATAGATCCCAATGATTATAAATCGGATTAACTAGCTAAGGATACAAATTAGGAGCAATATGTTTAAAATAAGTTTTAAGAAAAAGTGTATTCATGTGTATAAGTAACTTAATTTATGCTATTCTTTCATAAATAACTTAAATGTGCTTCAATCCGTAACTAATTTATTTAGCATACAATTTTTAAAAACCAAATATTCAGTTAATCTAATTTACCCTGTTTGAATATCAAATTCATCCAAATAAACTAAAAATAAAAACTGCTTTGCTAAGACTATCCACTAATTATACTATATTCCAGATTAGCTGTTAAGATATATATGATTTAAATCAGTAAATTTAAAAATATTTGTTACGCTATATAAAGCCTTAGCACTTTAATTTTTTTAAATTAAAATAGGCACTATATAATATATTATGCTGAGTGATAGCCTAACTATTAGTTCCAACTTTTTAGTAATTTATAAATGATTAAGTTATTAATAGGCAAAAATCATACCTTAAATTTAAATCAAATTCTTCTATTTTGGTTAAATTCTAGAAAGCATCCATAAAAACAGTAATCCCACTATAAGTGATATTATTTCTGCTGTTATTAATTTTTTAATTTAAATAACTTAGTATTAAATAGCAATTACCTAACATCTAATTTTATTTGCTCAAGATTGGGTAACTGAGATATTCCTTGGGAAAGGCTGGTCATAAACTAATCCTCTATTTCTTTGCATCTAGATAAATAATTTTATTTAAAAGAAGTAAAAAACAAAAATAAAAAGTTTTACGGGCAATTAATTTCTAAATATTTTAATTAGCTCAACTTTGAAAAGAAAGCTTAGAAATTAGGAATTGCTGCCGATGAAAGATTGTTAGTAGCATTACTTTTTTTTAAAAAATCAAAATTAAGTTTTTTAACATAAAATATTTTCATTAACCTCATTCCTAAAGTAAAAATTAAGAATCCATGCTAGTTTAAAGCTTCAAAATATTCTAGAGTCTTCCTGATGCTAAATTATGATGAGCTCTAACTAATTAATTATTTTTACAATATCTAATTTATCTATAAAATAACATAAATTAATATTTATACAATAGAAAGAGTTCCAATTCGAACAAGTTTTGTTGCTTTTGAATTCCATTAACTATCTGTTTAAACTGATTGTGAGTGACTTTGTTGATGCTTAATATTAAATAATTCATATAGTTGATATTTTATCATGTTGTAGAAATTGATTACTCTATATTTGCTGATATTTTTTTTAGCTTCTTTTAAAGATTTAAATGGTTGATTGCTTCTTCAACAAAATCACTTAATTCGCACTTTCTTTTTTATGAAGTTTTAAAATAAGAAAGAAAATGTGTTTATTTTAATCAATATAAATAAATATACCTTAAATTTATTGAAAAGGTTTGCTCCTCTTCATTTATGTGATAATAGCTTTAATTTTTTTATTTTTCTATAATACTAGAAGCACTGGGCTTCCTGCTTTAGCCATTATGTGTTTAATCTGTTTTTGTTTGATCATGAGAGATTGGCTTTTCAGATTTCTTCTTGATTATTGCTTCAAAGCACTTCATATATTTTTAGAATTACAGCGTTTAAATTCAATTAAAATGACTATCTATGGTGTATTAAAATTAAATTCTACTTTTACAATCAATTTGGATGCTAAATAAATTTTAGATTTAATATAGATTTTTGTAGTAAATATTATATTAAATCCAATAAAAACTTGAAGGTTTAATCTTTTGTGTAAAACAATAAGAATAATATGTTATTTTGAATTTTAAATAACTAAAATATACTTCACAAATATCCTAACACATAAAGAAACAAAATAGTCAAAATTAAAATAGTAGAAATAAAGAAAAATTCATTAGCATTTTTCAATTTAATAAAATATTTTGACTTCCTATCAATATCTGCAGAATTTTTTATTTTTATGCATTTTTCTTTTTAAATTTCAAGATTTTGTTACTTTTTTAAAAAATCCTTGTGCAAGTCTTTTATTTCTTCATAGAGTTTTCTATCTTTTATCATCTATTCAAGAATTTAATGGCTATCATCATCAAGACTATTTTAAAGGGAATCAATTTCGTATAAATAAATTATTCACTTTAAATTTTACCTGATGTTATCAATATTTTCTGATATTAATTTTCTCTGTATATGATTTCCAACAAGAGATAAAATATGCTCTTCTGATTGAGTTACGACGCTTTAATTTTTGCTTTCAAAAATGTTTTTCATGATAAACAAAAAATAATCAAATATAAATTTTATAATTTTTATTATTTTTAAAATTTGTTTAAAATAAGAACTGATTTAAAATTTAACTGAATTTCAGTGAAATATTTTAATTTGAAAAGATTTATTTTTAATTAAAATAATAAACTTACAAAGAAGAATTTGAAAATTCATATAAAAGATATATCCAAGTAATAAAGAGAAATTAGTTTTCTTTTCATTTTAAAATTATTGAAATAATAAAGAGAAAAAAAATGATAAAGAAAGTAAGTAAGTGTTTAAAAAAATATAAAGCTCTATATATTTTGCTTGAGTGCTCTTTAGACAAACCAAAAATCTAATAAAATTATACAAAATAAATTTCTTATTAAATAAATTGTTGATAAAAAATAAAAAGTTAATAAATGGATGGTTTCGTAATTTTTTTTCTAGAACTAATTTTATGACATAAAAAATATATTTAATTGATTATTTTTTACGCATATTTTACATTTTAAACATTTTAGAAAAATAGGAGAAGGTTAAGTACATAATAAGAATCAAATGTTAACTCTGTAAATTGTAAGGAAGTTTGTTCAAAAAATAATAAAATTTAAAAATGTAAATAAATGAGTTTTACAATTAATCATTATTTAAACATATTGTATTTTATTTAAAACGGTTTCATATCATAAAATTGATATCATATTAATTTTTTCATTTTCCAGCCTCTGCTATTAATTTAGTAACAATTATTAATAACTATATTTAATAAGTTGTAAAAATGTCAGCTTAAAAATATATTTACTTCAAATTTGTGGATGTTAAATATAATTCATTTAATTCAATGTTTTTTAAAAATATTAGTTTTTTATCCAAGGCATCAATACATTCTATGAAAATATAATTAATGATTGATTAATAAAAATTTAAATAGTGTATTGGTGTATGTAAATTAAAAATTTAAACAAAATTTAGTATTAAAAAGAGCATGACAAAATTAATAGATCATTTAGCGATGATTAATTTTGATTTTAGCTCAAGAATAACAAAAAAGAATAAATCTGGAATATTTGAAGACACAAAGAAGTATTAAAATAGTTCAATATAGGGATATTTCATAAGAAATATCAAAATTTATTTTCGAACAAAAGCTAGAAGAAAAAGATATTTACATATTAATATATTAAGGATCACTAAAACATTCACTATTTTTTTTTACAAAAAAATAAACACCCATTTCTAAAAAAATTGCTAAATCTGTAAGGCTAAATATCTCAAAGTTCTTTAGATTTTAACTTTCTCTAACTCATCAACCTTTGAAAACTTTAAATTACTCTCTAATAGATTTTAAAATAAATGCCATCATTAAAGTTTTATCTCCTGCACACTGAAGTCAAATCTAAGTGGTACAATCATACGGTCCAGTAATTGACTGAGAAAAACATTTCTTTCTAAGAGTCAAGCTCGATAAAGGAAGCAATTAAGCTTTACAAGGAAGACGAAGACAATTCCTTTATTTTTATTGATATATTTAGTACTTTTTCTTCATTTGAACTCTAAGAGCTTAGAGGTACAAAGTCCTATTGCGTGATTTAATGCAAATTTGAATTATTAAAAACAAAAGAAAGAACAAATGGATAAAAAATTAAAGAAATCTCTATTAAAGGCTAAAGTATTCTAAAATGCATATCAATCTTCTCATTTATTTCTAATTATGATCCTATAATTGAAATAAAAAGCATAGCTTCTAATCATATCAATGCTCGTCTAGCCAACAGCGAGGCCTATGTTCATTTTGAAATAGTAGAACCATCTATATTTTAAGGTTATCGCTACTGCGTTGATACTGACTCAGAGAGCTTATGTTTTATGATTTTCAATGACAATCCTGTAGTCAAGCAGGTAACTGAAGAAATAAACTAATTTATTCATGACAAACTTAATTTAAGAGAAAATACTCAAGAAAACGAATATATTGAAAAACTAATTTATTTAAAAAAAATGGGAGAATTATGCTAAGAAGCTATGGAAAATAAAAGTAGTTAGAATTTAAAGCCTATTTTTATAACAAAGTAGATCGAATAATAGCATAAAGAGAAATATGTCATGCTTAAGTAGGAATAGGCATCAGAAACAGTTTCTCAATAACCCACAATTTTGGATAATTGTATCGATGATTCTAAAATAGTGCCTCCTATTCAAACTATAAATATAGATACAAAATTTGATTAACTATTTGGACAGAAAGTATAATTTTGCACAACTGGTACAGCTGCTATTAATTAAGAAGCTTTGTTTGACCCACTTAAAAAGCTTAAAAACTCTTATTTTTCATCTTTTTACACGTCAAATGAGAATAAAGGAAAGGTCATCTATAACTAAAATAAATCAGAAGGAGTTCACTACTATTCTAGTATTTAGGAATTAGTGAATCACTTTGATGGAGTTGCTTATGTTCCTTCATTACCTGGAAAAAGAAAAGAACAAGAAATGCTTAGTTTTATTTAAGCAGAACACACCAAGAACTATGTGCTCGCTGAAAAACCTGCCTTCGCAAATTATGATTGCGCTTAAAAATTTTTAAAACATTAGAAGGAAATTTAGTAGTAAAATGATTAATCATAATAACAGAAAGTTGATAGGATCTTTTTCGGCTGGCATTATATTCACCATCCTGCTATTTAAGATGTAGTGAAAAGGATATAGGATAGTGAGTTTGGTCTGATTAAAAAAATATAAGCTCATTTCGTAAGACCAAAACCATTCTCAACAAATGGTAGAATATTCGATCCTAATTAAGGCGGCTGCGGTCTTGACAGATTTTGCTACCCACTTCATCTTGCATTGACTCTCTCTAAATTTTAAGTGGAAAAAAATAAATCTTCTTCTGAAGTATAATCACAAGCAAGCAATTTAAATGATAAATAATAATTTTAAGTTATAAATTCTACTCATCTAAATTACAATGAAATTTATGATTAAAATAATCCTATATTTGAACAAATTGAGGGAAGATTAGAAAGTAAACTAATTTTAAATTCCTCAATAGATGTAGAGCTATATTCCAGTATGGAAACAAATGAAACATTTTATTCTGAAGCACTCATTGTTTTTGAAAACGAGACATAAATAAAATTAACTTGGTTTATTCATCCCCATGTTTAGTTTAGAGATTTTAAGTTGTATTGTGCATCAATAAAATATCCTAACAAGAAAGTATTTTAACCTTTAAATCATACGACTAGCTTTGATAAAAACTTGACATCTTATGACTATTAAATATAATATATGATTAAGTTAAAAAGTGGGTTGATTGATTATGATACTTCATTAGACAGATTCAATTTGTGTACAGAAAGCAATGCTTATCTCCATCTTGTTCTAGATAAAATATTTATTTCTTCAGGCTTAAAAGTAAAATAAGGGCTATGAAAAAAAAAAAAAAAATGTAATAATTTAATTAATTATTAATTTAAGAATTTTTATTAAAATTTAACTTTGTATATAATAAAATTTATCAAATAAATTAAAAAATAGTAAATATTTATCCTAAGTAAACCTAATTTGTTTGTTAATAAAAAATCTTTAATATTTGTAAAAAACTGATATTAAAAAACTTTCAAATGTATAATTAACAATTCAAAAACTTAATTAAAGCATAATAAAGCATATAATAATATATATTTATTTATGAGCAGCACACTATTTTAAAATATAGTCATTGGAATAAAAACTAGTATTTAGGTATTAAAAATGACGAAATTTCAATGGATTTCTTAGGTTTGATTTTAAACGGTTTTTTTATATTTTACATGGTTAAATTAATTCGCATATCTAAAGATTTAAATTAATTTTTTGTTTAAAATGAATCTATTTTGAAATAATTATTTAAATTTATTTTTAAAATTTGAGTTGATTATTATTTGTCAATATAAAATTAAAATAGCTATTAAAATATTGAATACTGGTAGGCTGGTTGGTGCTTTTCTTTGATAAACAAAGAGATTAGAATTTGATTTTTATCTGAGTTTTACTAATTTTATATTATATATTAATTTTAAAACAAATTTTACCATAAAACTTTATATATTTTCTTAATTCAAAGCAAGAAATGAGAAAATCATTTAAACATAATACTTTAATTTTAAATTAAATTCTTCAATAAAAAATAAAATGTTAGTTGAGTAAGAAAAGTCTGCGAAAAAATGAGATAAATATTTTTTAATAGTTTAATATTTTATTTTAAATTAGTTTTTTTAAATGAATTATTTATAATTTAAATTGGTTTTAAAACATATTAAATTTAATTCATATAAAGTAAGAGTGAGTGAATTTCTTAATTCCTATTTAGATCTACAAATAAATCATTTTAATGAAAAAATCATTTAAAAATACTGCTTTAATTATAAATTTATTTCTTTTTGAAGATCACTATTTTCTATTTACTGTTCTTTGAAGTATTTATCTATTCCTTATTTGAATGTTTCTAACCAGAGACTATCTAACCTAAACCATATCTTAATTGCTTATAAATCCCATATTGGTAAGTAAATTGGCATGATATCGTTTGCTAGCTAGCCAAATGAGTCAAATAATAAGCTAATTATGTTTTCAAAAAAAATTTGATTTATATTTAAAGATAATAATTTTTACATTTTGACTACTTGTTGCAGGGTCTCTTTTTCTATTGTTTGAGAAACCTACAGCTATTCTTCAAATAATTCTAGTATAAATATTTGTATTTGCTTTAGAGAATTCTTTGGAAGTTTCTTAGCTAATGGTATAATTATATTTTCGATGAAAAGCAATATCTATATTTTTTTTTTGATTTCTAAAATAAAGTACAAATCAAATTCATAAAATTTCAGGATGTCAGTGATTTAAGATAAGAAAATTTCAAAAAATTAAATGCTCATAATTTATTATTGCTATCTAAATGGCTTTAAAACAGAAAAAAAATCTCTGTTTTGAAGAGGAAGTGCTAAAAATTTAAAGATTTCAGTTACAAAAGAGTAGATTGTTTCTAATTTGACTTTATTTGTAATGCATAAGTGATAAATATAGTTATTTCTTTTGAGACTTGCATATAAATCTTCAATTATTTCTTTTTGTAATTGAGGAGAATTAATAATTTTTTAGTAAAAAGGAGGAGTTTGTAATATAAAAAATCTGAAATTTTCTAATCTAAATAGTGCCAATTAAATATTGAATTCGCTCCAATTATTTAATCTAAATTATTTTTCTATTATAAATTTGATTCTAAAGAAATCCAGATATTAAAATTCAAGTGGTTAAACATTTTCTAATAACAGTTTTTACTAATAAATAGTTGGGTCTATGAGAATAAATTTCAAGAAATTGACTATTTCTTATTTAGTTTTTTCATTTAGTTATATGTTTTTTGCAAATAAGACCTCACTCATTATTTCATCCTTTTATTCTATAAAATCTTTAACGTTATTTACTATATCAACAATAGCTTCTTCTCCCCCAATCTCTTCTAAAAGGGTAACATTTAACTAATAGTAAAAAGAAAATTTTCAACCAATTTTTGCATAAACATTTAATTAAAAAAAATAATTATTAAAATCAAATTTTGACTGCTATTTATGATGAAAAATAAACATAATGTATACATAATATCTAATTCACGATGCCATCTTGTTTATATTATTATTTTTTATTTAAATGTTATTGAAATATTTATGATTTTTATTTAATCCAAAGTAATTAAAAAAATATTTAATTTTTCTTTTTTAATCAAATGTTAAATACATTTGAGCCATAAATTTAGTCAAATAAAAAAGTTATTTTTAATAATAAAATTTAATCAAATATGGATTCAAATAACTAAACCTGCATATTTGGATATTATATTCATAGCAAAAGCTATGGGTATTCTACTTATAACTTAAAATTATTTTAGCAAATCTAAAAGTCTAGATTTGATAAACCATTATTAAATTATTTGGTGTATTTTTTTGGTATACTCAAAAGTATATCCATATTAAAAGGAAAATCATCAAAAAAATTGGTTTTGGCTTTTAGTGTTTCAGAATTTTCTTTCAATTCATTAACCTCATCGAAATACTTATGATAATAAGATAACCATTTAAAAGATAGAGATAATCATAAATTAGTTAATTAAATAATTTGATTTAATAAATATTAAGAGCTGATAGAAAATATGTTTATTGTTTTCATCATTGTCGGATACAAGTCATAATTTTTAATAACTGTATTGTGTTTGTTCTTTGGGATTTAAAAATTAATAAAATAATGCCTTAAAGCAGCTGCTTCTCTTTATATTATAAATTTTTATAAAAATAAACTTATTATTTCAATAATAAAAAGATAATTGACTAGTTAGTTTTGAAAAAAGCTTTAAAAAATTAATGAAAATCAAGGTAATTGACTTTTATATCCTTGATAATTGCAATTCAGTTTATGTCAATTTTTTATGGAAAAAAAAATTAAAAAAATAGCTCAGTTAGAATTTCATCCAACTAAACAATAAGTTACCATAAATTTTTGAGGGTTTTCTAGTTTATTTAAACATTTTCGAATGACTTTTAAAGGTACATCTGTGAGTTCTTCAAAACATAATTTAATAACTTCAAATATGTTAATATAGTGAAACTAGCCTAATCCGATATTTTTAAAGTGCATTCTAATGTCAGAAGAGGAGTATTTCTATTTTACTACTTTATCCCTGTCGAAGATAATCAAAAGAAGGCATTTTAGCATGTCATAATTCAGTTTTAGATGTTATTTTAACTCGTAAAGACTCTTAAATTTGGTGATTACTTTATCTAGAGCTTCTTCTCCTCCTAATTATTCTAGCAAAGAAGGTTGAGCTTCTATTCCACTCTTATCGATAGAAGGATAAGATCCATACTATTTGGATTAATCGAATTTGGGTATATTTGGAGGCCTTTTTACAGATTATGTTGTGTCTCCATCTATGTCATTTAGGCTTGTGACGTATTGAGGTTTATTCTTTTTTTGAGTTATATTTTTCTCTATAAATGAAATTTTATTTAAAGAAGGCTAAGATGAGCTATGGAAATTCAAGTAGTGATTTTATTAGTTATCTTTTATATATTATACCGATCTCTCAGTAATCAACTCTTGGCTTTAGTTGATTGAATTATTGTGGTTATTTTTTTTTTAAATATCTTTTTGAAAGTCACTCTTCATATATTTTAATTAATTAATTGTCTTTTCTTAAGCAGAAGGATGGAACTTAAAATATTCCACATTAATATCCTTTTTTTAAGGTATTAAAAATCTTTCATTTTACAAAATAGGAATTGTCACTTGATCAAGTGAAGATCTTATGTATTGTTAGGGACGGATGTGCTTTAAATCGTGGTCTAAGCTCATACGAGGTACACTAGCTTATCTAATTACCTTTTTCCTCAACTCTTAATTTTATTACTACTGATGTTAGGATGACTACTATTCTTTAAGGTATTTTTTTAAAAAGTACTATTGATAGAAATTTTTTTAAGTATTCCTATAAGTAGCTAAGCATAAATTAGTCTCATTAATAGAGCTGCGCTCTGTCTTTGGGCTATCATTTTTGAACAAATTGTTTAATCTATTTTCTTGAGCAGCTTTAAAACGTAATTTAAGAGCATCATGCTTGCTTAAAACATTTTAAGAACTCAAATTATTTTATTATTTAAGTTTAGGAAGCATATATTCATGAAAGTCAATTTAAATATTAGTTTTCGATTATTATCTATCATTTTAAGTAGTTGTAGTATTAATAGTTAATTCCTATTGCGAATCAATAGTAATTTATTTGTTAGCTCTACTATTTTCTCTTAGTTTTCTATTCATAAATGTTAATAGCTTTTTATTTTAATAAATATTCTTATCAATCTATCAATAGCAAGTTTGATTATAGTAAAGTCTTCAAAAGTAGTTAAATAGTGCAGTGTAGAAACAAAAAAATTATTGAATATGATTTTTACAGTATTTTAGCATTTTTTTAAAAAGCTAGAATCATCTAAACGCAATAGTTTTATATGTATATATGCAAAAAATTTAAAGAAGAAAATTATATTAAAAAACAGAGTAAATTTTTGTAAGTTGCTTTAATAAATGTTATAAATACCTAATAGTTTTTTAATGTCAGCTATTTTATAATTCTCCTTTAAAATGTTTTATGTAATTTTTATCTTTTTAAAAAGAAAATTGAAATATTTATTCTAACGAAGCTCTTTTTATTTGTATTTATTTTCATACTTTGATATATAAAAACATACATAATCTATTTAAAAGCATTTATCCTCAAAAAAGAAAAATTTTGAATGCCCACAAAATACATTTTCCTTATTCTTGATTTCTAACTAAAAAAACAAACTGTTTTTATTTTACTAATAATTTTTAAAGATCCATTATGCGAGGACACTTACTAACTCACGAAATAACCTACTACTTTAGCAGTTTTGTAAAAAATTTCATATTAACGGGATGTAGTAAATTTAAGAAAAATGATTATACATGTTAAATTAGTATTTCCTCTCTTTTATCTCACTTAGGAGTATATTTTACACATTAAATCTGGTTTTTTATTAAATTATATTTTGCATTTTACACTTTTTAATTATGGCCTAGTATTATATGATAAACTCAGTCAGCTGAAAGCGGCATAGCTTTAATTGATATATATAAGCTTGAAAATTACGTTGAGTGGCTAGCTCATAAATATAATCAGTTTTTTTACTTAATGTATAATAGTTTACTAAAAATTAATACATACATTTTTATGGTAAAATCTAATATTTATCATTTTTACATTTTTTTTTAGTTATTATTTTTTATTATTTATAAAATTCATACAGATAAGCTAGTTATTTCTTTGTTTTGTATCACAAAAAGCTGCTTTTTTAAAATATAGGCGATTCCTTTGTTAGTTCGATGCGAATATATCTAGAGATTTGGAAATATAATGATTAGTCTTTGTTGGGTCCATATGAAAAAATTTTATTATAAAACCTTCTTAAATCACTTCAGCTTATTGATACACCTCTAAGTCAATTAAAATAGTAAAAAATTTTTAGTGAGTAATAACTTAAAAATATGTTAAAACATTATAAATATTATAAATATTAAACTATGATATCAAGGGAATATAAATTAGTAGTGAATTTGAATTACAATTCAAGTATAAAATAATATTTAAGTATTTATTTTATTATTATAAAGTTTTTTTAAAGCTTTTTATTGAATGTGTGTGATTATGTATAATTAAAACTCAATAAACATTCTTTTTTGGTTTCTCAATATTGAAAATAATGTGAATTTTTATCAAACCAACCAGCTAGTTAGAAATTAGCTAGCAAGCTGGTTATCTGAGGAAATTCATTTTCTGTAGGTTCTTATTTCTTTTAAAACTCTATCGTTATGTTAGTATTATATTAATCTCTCAACCAGCTCAATAACTAACTCCCTGTCCTAGACCTTAGACTGGTTAAGCCATTTCATAGATTCGTTTTCTAGATAATAATAAAAAATATTTCTCAAATGAATACTTTTTAATAAGCTTTTGAGTTTCATATTCCATCTCGTATTTTTGTCTTTAATTCTTTTTATTATGATCTTTTTCAAATTTGTGTAGTTTATCCCTTAGCTTTAGTATAACTAGCAGTATCTATTCATAAGAAACTCATCATCCACTTCAGAAATATGGTTTTTGAAGCTATTTAGCAAATTTTTTATCTAGTTTTATCGTTAAGAAAAGTAATTCTATTAGCAGGGAATATCCAAAATTGTCAATTAAGAATTGTTGTCACATTAATAAGCGCTTTCTGACATAGTTGAATATTAACTATTTTGTTAAGGAAATTTTTCGCCTTAGATAAAATTTTGATCATGAAAATCAAGAAAAAGATCTATCAGATTAATACCCTTCTATGAATAAGAGTTAGAATTCATCTCAATTTACTACATTTTATTTTACAGTGAGTTTTTATTTTTGATTCTTTTATTATTATTTATTATATTTTTAAATAAATTTAGGTAGTGGAAAGGTCAAAATATAATTAATGGTAAAATAGTACTGAATTTATATTTCAACTTATTTATTTTTTCTATTTGGTTTGTCTCAAGCATAATTAATTAATTGATTTTTAACAGAGTAAATATTCTTAACCTTTAAAAAGAATATATATATATGTTAAGCAGCACAGTAATAAGTGAGGTATTAAATATTTTTGCATATTTAAGTAAATTTTTTCTATGAACGAAAGCTCTTATACTTAGACAACAGATTTTGGTTTAAATTTTTTTTGTTAACACTTCTCTTTCAATTTACATTAATTAAATTTCTTCAATTTAAAAGCAACATAAATTCATAAATATTTCTTTAATAATGATTCAATCTCCAAATATTTTTTCAATTTAGAATATTTCTCATAAAAAAATGTGAAATCATAACTGATGATCATTTATTTCTTATTTTTAAAAATGAAGTAAAATTAAATAAAAAAATATTAATTTTAGATTGACAAATATTAAAAAGAAATCATGATTATTTAAAACTTATTCAAATAGATATTGTTAGCTGAAATAACTTTTTGCAAAATTTTAATTTATATTTGCCAAAAAAAATTTCTTTTTGTAAAAAAAATATAATAAAAAATCGATCGTATAAATTTGAGATAAATAAATCATTTATCTAATCAATAAAGCATTTTAAAATGCTAATATTTTAAGAATAAACAACTTCTTTATTGTGTTTTTCTCATGTATTTAATATATTAATAGTATAATTAATCAGGAATAGGAGTAAAAAGTTCTAATTTTTATTGGTAAAAAGTTGTATTTTAAATTTTGAAAAATGAGAAAGCTCATGTTTATATGCATAAATAAGAGTTATTAAAATGAAAATAAAATTAAAAACTAAATTGATATTTAGGAGGTATTTATTTTATGGCTAATAATAAAGTAAGTATCATTTTAAAAATTAAAAAAATGTCTATTAATATCTTTCTTATGGTTTTAATTTAACAATCATAAAGTTATTTTAAGTAAACAAAAAATATCAACTTTCTACCAAATTATTTTAATGCTTGCATAATTTATGCTTTTTGAACCTTATCTATTTAAGAGAAAAATAATAAACATCAAATAGAAAAAATAATAATTAAATTCTCTCAATTTAAGAAAGTAAGCAAATAATAAATATAACATTTTCTTATAAAAGAATACAGAAATCTTTTTCAGATTGACTGAAAAACAATTTATTGATAATTAACTAGAATTTTCATTAAAAATATTTATATCAATCAATTTTATCGATTTTAATTTTTAAATATTTTGATGTATCTTATAATTTTATCAGCTTCAAAGTTTATAAAAATATATTAAATAGAAATAAATAGCTTTGAAGTAGCCTTCAAAAAATATTTGATATTTTAAAACATAATAAAATATCTAATAAGTATTAATCTTTTTTACACTAATTACTCAAATATTTTTTGAATGCTTTGAAATTATACAAAAAATAATTCATAAGTAAATCTAAAAAAAGTAAAAAGTAATTATATATTCATAACTTAGTAATATTATTAATATTTATTAAAATAAATTAACTAATTATTCTAGTTATTATTTCGTTCAGTCTAATATTAATTACGATATCCTAAAACTTTTATTTATAAAATTTAGATTAGGAAAAATTGAGAAAAATAAAAAAATAATTGATTGTTAGCTAGTTTATGACTCAAAAAATTTATTATTTACTGTCTATAATAAATTATTAATTTTTTTAATTATTGGCTATTTTATTTTGATGTAAGATTATTAGATAATTCTTTCTAGCATTAATTCAGTTTGTTTGCAAGCTTTTTTTTTAAATTTTTCAATTGAACCCTAAAAATACAAAGTTTTATAATATCAATTTAATGAATAAAAATAAAATTCTCTTCAAAAAAATTTAAGTTTCAAGCTTCAGTATGTTGATCTAAATATGTTTATTTATTTTCTTACTTAGTAAATTTTATTTTTTTTAATTTGAAATTTTCAATATCAAAAGCTGAAATTAATTCATTTACTTAATTTTACTTAGAATATTAAATATTGCTTTTAAATCTAAAATTGTTTTCTAAAAAGCTTTAAATTAGTTAAGAAAAGCTGGAACAAATATAACTAAAAAAGAAAAAATATAAAAATGTAATAACTTAATAAAATTTTTAAAATATAATACAATATATTATCATTTCATAGTGTATTTGAAAGATAAAAGTGAGGATTTAGAATCAATCAAATTGATTACCATTTAATCTAATATTCATTAAACCAAAAAAATTAGAAAAATTTTAATCATCCCAAATAATTTAGAAAAAATTTATTAAAAATTAAATAAATAGTTTTTTTTATGTTTTGGCATATATATAAATCATAAAAATAAATTATTATAATATAATCTCTCTAAAATGTTTAATGTTTTAAAATAACAATTAATGTATTTATCATTAATAAATATAAATAATTTATTTTTAATATTTTAATATATTGATTGTTATGATTTTATTTACAGAAATTTCACATCACATTTGTGTTATTGTTCATTTTCTTTAAATTCACTATATAATTAGTTATACTATCCAAACATAATCTTTTATTTCAAACTTTAAGAAATCATAAATTTCTCTAAAGCTTCTGTTACATAAATAATCATGAATTAATTAATTTATTATTGCTCATTTTATTTAATGTAGGTTTTATATAGATACTTGCATTTTTATATTCAGATTATCAAAATAATAATATTTTTTAAGTAAATTTATTGGATTTAAAATATCTAGAAATAATTAAAAAACAAATAGATAAATTTTTCGAAATATTATTAGAGCCTAATTTTAAATTGTTTGATATTTTTTACTTGTTTTGCATATAATATATTTATTTTTAATTAAATTGGTAATTGTACTTATCTAGCTCAATTATTTTTTTACTTTTTTATTATTATATTTAATTTTTTTAAGTAATTAATTTTATTGTATTGTTTTATTTGTTTATCAAATTAATTTATTCTTTTACTAATTTTATTTTTATTTTTATTTTGCTTTTTAATTTTCTTTTTTTTTTCATGTTTCTCTTGATCTCCTTCTAGCTTATTTAAAAAATATTTTTTATATATTTTAATAAAAAATTGATTTAAAGAATACTTATATTAATATCAATTGCATTTAAAGGCTAAAATAAAAGTAGGATTCGATTAATTAATAAACTTATCAGAAAACAATCATCCAATATTTTCTATGTGATAAGTATTATTATGTTTTAAAAACTTAAATTATTTTATAATTGATATTAATCTTTTAGTATTCGTGAAGAGAATTTGAGTATAAAAATATTATTGCTAATTATACTTTCTAACTATTTATTTATTTTTTTAAAAATTTAGTGGAAAGGTCCCTCTTATTGCAGATTTTTGTTATTAGTCTTTAGACTTTTTAAGATAATATGACTGCAAAATCACATAATATCTTTTTTCATATGCCGTGAAATGCATATTTAAAAACTTTTTCTTTAGTTAAACTAAAGAACCTGCTATGATTTTACTTAATCCGCAGCAATTAAGTTCAAATAGTTAGAATATAAATAGCAAATCTCTCATTATTTAGAGCTCAAGTTGTATTTCCAACGAGCTTCTAAAAATTTATATAAAATTTATTTTAATTTTTTTTTCTTTCAATTAATTAATTTTTTTTCTTCAATTAATTAATTTTTTTTTTCCTCTCTCTTTATATTTTTTCTTATTTTTTCCTAATTATTTTCAAAATTAAATTTATTTATCAAAAATTTGAAAAATTTTTAATTTTTTGATATTAAGATAGATAGATAGATAGATAGATAGATAGTGCTCAAGCATAATAATTAAAACATTTGAATCTAATAAATTGAAGAATATATTAAAACTCTGAAATATCCTTTCTAAATAGGAAAAAATTTAACATATATATTTTACAACTCACAAATATTTAGAATATATAAAATATATCTTAAATAAATAAGAACATTTTATCTTAACAATGAATTGCTTTAACTATTAATTATATAAAAATATGTATGCCTAAAATATATCATATTCTTAATGTGAGGGAAGAAAATTATATATTTAATTCAACAAATATATCAAGCATTAGAATCTGGGCTTCTGCTAAGATTTGATACAAGAGTGTCGTTGTTTGTTAGAGTTGCTTATTAATTGGTGTCATAGTTGTTGACAGAAATTATTTGATTATCAGGAAATCCTTATTCTTAAAAATTTTCATCAACAGATTTAATAGGACTTTGGTATTTAGATTTTTATATTTATTATAACTAATTCAATGCAAAGGCCAATTACTATGAAGTCTCAAATAATTTCTTTTGTAAATTTTGATTGCTCTCTTTTCTCAAAGTTAGGTTTTATTAAATGTTCTTCATTTCTTCTGTAGTTAGAGTTGATTCATTTTTTATCTATGAAATTTAGAGTTGGCACTCATTCATTTTTGTTCTAAGATCACTTTTTTCTTCTTTTATAGTGTCAAGTTCTTCTTCAATAATTGATTTCTCTATTCTAAAAAACATATAAATTTATTTTAGGTTATTTATTTTTTTATTTAAATGACTATAATTACAAATTAGAGTTTAAGGCGTCCTGTAAATTCATCATCTTCCTCTTATATTCTAAGATGTCTTAATCTTTCTAAATGTTTACAGATTTTAATTACTCTATTTAATTAGTGTATTATTTCACTAAGGCATCTAATTATGAATTACTAATTTCATATTCTTTCAGCTTGTGTTTTATCAATTCCTAATCTGTTAATCTAAGGTTTTCATCAGCCTATTCTTTGTCTTTAAGAAACTCATAAGTACTTTTAATGAATTAAAATCCTTCTGACAAATTAGATAAATTTTAATGCTTCTCTAATTCCTAAGACTTTCTCAGTAGAATAGTGTATTCTTTTTCCTTTTTAGAATGAAAAAAATAAAAATAAATATATTTTATTATTTTAAATAAGAATCATAAACACTACCTTTTATTCATATTGATTTTGCAAATCTTTGTAAGAGTTTTCAGTAAATTATAATCTATCTTCAAGTAATTTGATTTTCTAATTCGTTTCTATTCCATTTGACTCGTGCTCACTTATTTTGGTGTTTAAGCTGACCCTCTCATTTTCTAATTCTTTTATTTTCTCTTCAAATACTGATAGCTACTTTTCTAAATTAGAATGGAAGTCATATGAAATAGAGAGCTTAGATATAAGCTATTATTATTGCTATTACTCATTTTTGTATTCGTTTATTTATGCTGAATAGCTGCTAATTTTTTCTTGCAAAGTTCCTTCATTCAGTTTTGACTCATTTAAATGCTTTGCTAAATCTGAAATTTAAGTAGATAAATCAGATAACTATTCTTTTAAATTATTTAATTCAGAATCCTTAATTTGAACCTACTACTCATTTTCTTTTGCTTCTTCATTAAGCTAGGAAACCTCTTTTTTGTAGAACTTTATCCTATCTTCTAAAGAATTTATTTTCATATTCTTTTCCTCTATTTTCTTTAAGTATTCTTTTTCTAATTCAGCATTAAGAGCTTAAAGGTATTGTATTTCTTTCTAATGACCTTCTTTAAGGTTGCAGATTTCTTGATTTTAATCATTTGCTACTTATTTCATCACGCTTTGTAGTTGATCTATTGATTGTGATAATTCTTATATAATCATTTCTTTTTATTTTAAATCCTCTTCAGCACTCTTAAGTGCTTCTGATAATTTATCAATACGACAAGATGCTTCGTTTGCCTGAATTTCATCTTAACTAATTAAGAGCTTTTTATCGGTCAGCTCTTAATCTAAATTTAATATTTTTAATTCTAATTCTTTTTTTTGTTACTTTTATTATTGAATTTATTCAGCTTAGAACTAAATTTATTCTTAAAGTAGTTCTGTTTCTTTCTTTTGCTGTGCTATTTGTTACTGCAGTAATTCATTCTACTTTTTGGTTCCTTCAAACTAATTATTTACCTAATTTAGATTTTCTTACATTTGAGTTAACTTTTATTCAATTTATCTAATACTACTTATTTTCTCATCATTAATTTTGGCTTTCTCCAAAATAATTTCATTATTCTCAGCTAATGATTCGTTCAGCTTACATATTTCATTCTGTTTTTCTTAAAGTTTTTTTTCAAGTGTCTGCAACTAAATGTTTAGATTTTCATTCTTTTCAACAACTAAAATTTATTACTTTTTGAATTAATCAAATTCTTTCACTATTTTTTCAAGATTATTGATTTTATCAAGCTATTCAGATAATCTATTCTTGAGACTATCAATCTATAATAATCTTTGTTAGTTTTCCTATTGTTCATTTTCTTTCTGTTGTAAGAATTCTGATAATTTATCGTTTTCATTCATCATTATTTTAAGTTTTTCTAATATGTCATCTTTGTCTTTTTTGAATTATGCTATTTAGGTATTCAGTTCTCTAATTTCTTTTGACTTTTTATCGGACTCATATAGTACATTTTTATATTCTTCTGCTTTAAGATCATAGTTATCCTATAAATTGTTAAGCTGTTCTGTATACAACTAAATTTATTTATTTAATTACTCTATGTTATTTTTTAGTTCTTTTTAGCATTCTTATTCATTTTATGAAATGTTAAAAGCTTATATTTGCTATTCTTCTTGAATTTGCTTAATATACTTTCTTAGCTCATTATTCTCTTCTTATAACTTAAGCTTCTCGTTCATCTAATTACTTTAAAGCTGTTATATACTTAAATCTTTTTATTAGAATTTAATTTGCTACTCATTCAGCTTGACTGTATAATCCTACAAGGTGTTTTCAAATTTTTTGATTTCCTTTTCTAATTCCTTAATTTTTTTTTTATACTTTTCTTCATTTTCTATGTAAATGTTGATTAGTTTTTCAGAATTTGCTTCAGATTTATCTTGTAAAGTTTCTTGATAGGTTTTTATTGTAGCTTCTTTTTCTAATAAATTTATTTCTAAATCAGAAAACTGTTTTCTTATTTATAAATTATTTTCTTCTAATTCTTTTACTCTCTATTTCAGCCTTTAAATTTTGTCTTCTTCATGTATCTTATGAATGACTTAAATTCTTTCTTCTTTCAAAATTTTTAGTTCATCTTTAAGGGAGTTTTTTTCTTCAGAGAGCAGTTAAGTAATTCTAGTTAAACCTTCATTCTCATCAATCAAGCTTTATATTTATTTTTATTATTCACTTATTTTTTGCATCATAACAAAATCGCCTTTAGTATTCTTTTCGCTTTTGTTTGGCTGCTATTATTATTGAATATCGTTATTAGAATTCTCAAAATTCTATACATTTTAATTTCCTACACCTGAATAATTATAATCACTTAAAACAGTTGGTGAATTATTGTATTTTAATTGGTTAAGAGCACTAGCTGAAAATCTTAATTTTGATTAAGATATTTATTAGTTCTCTTAACTTATGTTTGGTTCATATGCTGCTACTTAATTTTAAGAAAAAGTAGGTACATTTTTCAAAGTTTAAATATTTTAGCTGCTTCTAAACTAATTAGAGTAGTTTGAATATACTGAAGCACTGTGTCGTTAATCACTTGAAGTATTCCTGAAATTCTACATTTCTGAACCATACAAAGGCTAATTAGTATCGCTTTTAAGTCTAATCTAAGAAGAAAATAAATTTCTGTTATTTGGACTTCTTTCAAAAGTTTCTTTACTTACTGTTTTTGGTGATAAAGATCCAAATAATTAATTTATTCTTGAATTTTAGATGCTGTTTTAAACAGTTTAGACATTACTTACATTTTATACTCCGTTTGGGGATGTGTTTAAAATTAACTATTGAGGTATTATTGCTTACCTATTGCTCTAACCTAATAATATTATTGGCTACTAATATTGTTAACGCTAACTCTGAACAGGAAACATTATTATAGGGATTAAAACAGACTATGTTAAAATTCTAAATAATACTTTAAATAGATAATAAATCTTTTGAAATTAATTCAGTATTTAGTTATTCAGTATCTTTTAAATAAAATAATGCTTTAAGCTTTTACGAATAACGAATATTGAATTTAGTTAAGATTTTATCTATATTTAAAATAAAATAAACTCTTCATATTTCAGTTATTGTAAATAATTTAAAAATAAACTTATTTCTAACTAAAAATTAATTATGATTCATTTTAAAATATGCAATATTATTAGGTTCTAAATTTCTAAAATTATTTTTTTCAATCTTTTTTAATTTAATAAATTAATTATTTATGTTATTTTTTATATTAGCTTTTATCTAAATGCTATTTAATTGTTAATAAAATTTAATCTTCAATAATTTATTTATAATTAAAAAAATAAAAAAATAATTTATTTGGAAAATATCTGAATCAAATTTATAAAATCTAAACAAATTTAATAGAGTGAATTTCTTTTTTAAATTAAGAAATGTTTTAAATTTATCATAAAAAAACTTAAATATTTCATCCTTATCTCTATTTTTATAAAATTAGATTTTTCAAAAAAAAACTAATTTGTTTGAATTTATTGAGTAAATAAATTAACTAATAAAAAAAGGTAATCTACTTTTTAATTTAAATATCATTAAAAAGTAACAAATTTTTTTGGTGATCATTGTGAAAAAATGATAAAAAATGCTTTGATGATATTTTAGATTGAAAAATTAGAATATTATGATTTTGTTTTTATCTAGTTTTAAATAAAAGTAATTAATAAGCTATTTTCTTACTCCAGAATTAATATTATTGCCTTTTAAGATAAATATTTTTAAGAAAAATGTTAATATATTTTATGAAAGATAAAAACAATTCAGCAAAGCATAAATGAACTCACTAAATTATACTATTCTCCAAGTTGTTTACAACTTACACTATTATTTAAATTTAAGGCAAAATTAGTAGATGTTACAATAGTATTTAAATAATGATAATCGATCATAACATCAAGCAAAAAAATCTTCCTATAAATTTTATAATCATTTTAAAATTTTGTTTTTTTTTGTTTTTATCCTTCAAATTTTTACATTTTGATTGATTATTCTTGTCAATAATGATAATTATTCATTGAATATTTAAATTAATTTTCAGTGATTTTATTTTCAGGTTAATTAAGAAAAGTTGATCGAAAAAGTTGTGTAAGGTTACCAAGACTGTCAAATTGAGATTATCCTGCTTTTTATTAATTTTTTATTTACATATTTTATTACTGTATTAAATTTGATTACATAGTAATTTTAAAATAGCAAAAACTTATTTTTATATACACTTGGTAACTTAAATGTAAAAAGGAACTAAAATATTTAAAAATATTTTGAAAACTATCCAAAATTTCATCTATAATTCGCTGATTTTAACAATTTTAATCATTTTTTTATTGATCGCTTTTATGTAAAAAGATTTTCTATCAATATAAATTATAAGTAATGTTTTCTTGTTTACTGACTTTGAATAGTAAAATAAATAAGTAAACAAATTGGTGAATTAAATAGGTTTAAAAATAACGGATACTCGATAAATATAATTACTTTCTATTAGTAATTAGAAATTTCATATTTTTAAAACTACAGATTAGTTTTTATAGAATAGAATTATAATTAATTACCTTTTAAAAGATAACTCTCATATAGCGAATTTATTTAATATGACATTCTTGAGAATTTTATAAAAAATTTAAGTGCTGCTAAATAAATCATCAAACAACTTTACATTTTAAATTATGGTACAATAATTTATTGATTCTATTCAATACTGAAGAGCATGTAACATTAATTATATACATATAATTAACTTTAACAATACAATATGAAATCACTAATTATATATTAGATTGAATCTCGAACTAGTCAAATTTTAAATTAAGTAATTAGACTTCGTGATATATTAAAGATAGATAATCAATAAACAACTAATTTTTTTGATAAAAATGCGCTTTTTTCTTTATTCTTTTTAAGATTCAAAATTTAATTGTATATTTGAGTGATTAATGTTAAATTCATATATAAATGGTTTAGTTCATATGTTAATAATATAAATACTTGTTTTAAATTTTGTATTTATGTGCACCTTTAAATAATTGAGTCAGTTTTTACTTTTTTAAGGTTAGGATTTTATGATAAAATTCAGTAAAAATAATATGCTTTTTAAAAATGAGCCGATAATCATTTTTTAAAAATTGATATAATTATTAAACTAACTTATTGGCTTTTATGGAACAGTTGCTCTAACTGTTGATATGATATTTTCTTCAGATAAATAGAAATGATGAATATTTTCCATTTTAGTTTAAATTTGATAAACATTCTGCAATTTTTTTTTAAAAATAATTATCAAAATTTTAATCAATAAAAGCAAATCTTATTGCTTAAAGATTAAAAGAAATTAGTATCAATCATGCTGTAGATATATAAGATCAAAGAATAAACATCATATTTGAATAGCTCAAGCTACTGAAACTATTAAAATTGATGAAAATGGCTCTTGTTTTTTCATTTTAGAAGTTTAAAAAAGGACTTTTAATAATATTATAATCATGAATTATAAGAAATTCAAAGTTTATATTATTTAAAAAGAAATATTATGCGCAAAGATGAATAGCCGATAACATTAAGCAGGTATAAAACAATATGAAAAATCCTAAAATAGCTTTTTTAAAGAAAAACAAATAGTATAATTTATCATTTAACACTTTTTAACCTTAAAAAAATAGTAATCTTGCACAATAATAAATTTCAAAACTGTTGAAACATTAAAATTTGAATGGTAATCTTTACATCTCTTAAATTACAATTAATAGACATCACAATATGTAAATTATATCGACTTAATTACTAATAATATGGGTTAATTGATAATGAATTCAGATTTTTGGGTAAATTACCCTAATTAGAAGTCTAGTAAATTTAATGTTGATTTGAAGGTAAAGTAAATTGAAATTATAACAATTAGAGTGATGTTTGTTTATTCAGGGTAAATATTTGATTTTGATAATTTATTAGGTTGAATACAAATATGTATGTATGTAACAAATATATTAAAGTATAGAAAGATTTTAATTTTTTATTTAATATATATAAAGTAAGAGAAAGAGAGTTGTTGAGGTTAATTTTGGTTATATTTTTTCATTATAATTAAAAGTGTATTTAGTTTTGATTAAGGCTGTTTGTTTGTTGGGAAATTTATGTGATTTTATAGGAAAATAAGTGGTAAAATTTATTAAAAAAGCAATTTATTTAAATTGCCTTAAATCAAATTTTCTCACGCATGAAATTGTAATTGAATCTTGGTAGAAAATTCATTTGGGAGCATTCTGTATTTGCAGACCTTCGATTTGTTAAAGTCAAAATCTTGAATTTTGAAATAATGATTATTAATGAAATATTTTTCTTCGTCAGTTAACTTTCTCTTAGCTTCGTTTAAGTTAACTAAGTTATTGCCTTTTTGTTGGTTTTGTTGTAGTAGTAGTAGGTGTTTTTCTTCTTCTTTGATTTCGTTGCTATTATTTGGTTATTCTTATTTCTTTTTATTTTTTTTCTTTGTTTATTTGATTTCATTTACTCCAACTTCAACTACAAGGTTGCAACCACCAATTATTAAATCATAGGACTCTAATTCCAGAGTAAGATGCTTTTGTAATAAATTTAAATGTAAATATTATAAATATTGTAAATAGTATATTAATTACTTGGCCATTTTGAGTAATGTGCTCTTTTTAAAATGTATAGCACTACCTTTCCTCGTTCTCGACTCTACTAATACTCAAAACATTATTAACTACATTAAGCAGTTATTTTACCCACTGATAATAATTGTGGCTGGTTAGAAATCTAATATTGATTGAAAAATAAAATAAATTAATCATCAGGTTTATTGATTTATGTAATCTTAAAATGCAGGCTGTATTAATCTTATAAGATTAAAAAGTAAAAAAACTAAGCAAAAGAAATTTAAAAATAATTGATTTTTATTATTTTTATATTCTAGTGCTTGCTTTTATTACACAGCTGCAATATTTATTTTTTTAGTCTTATTTTATAATTTCTTTAAATGTTCTAAAAAATTTATTTACTCTGGGAGTCCGCTTAAAGCAACTTCTAATTAGAATTCTTCAGGTGTGTATTACAAGAAATTTAAATAGCACTCATTTATATGAACTGAATACATTTCTTTTAAGACACCTCTCCAAATAATCATAGGTTTATTTTTGTTTTAAATAAATAGATCATCTATTTTATCAATATCATCTCTTTGGGAGCAATCATTAAAAATTTTTTAGGCTGAGTGTTGATCATAGCTCTACTCATTTAAAGATTCAGAATCTTCTCTAGAAATATACTCTTTTTGGCATATGTTAACTAAATAATTAGACATCTCAAAAGTATCTTAATTTCCAAATGATTACATTCTATCAACAAGACATTACCTATTTTGATTAGGAATATTAGATAAATTAAATGGTTTTGTGCATGCTTTTATTTATTTACCATGGCAATTAAAAACAATCCTTTTTTTAAAAAAATATGTGTACACCATTGCTTTTTTTACTGACCTCTGTATATTTTATTTTCTTAAACTAGTTTATGACAGAAATTACAGATCCTTCAACAGGGCCATGGCTATTGGCACTAGAAAACAAGCATTCAATATTTAAAAAGAAATCCTATTTTATTTAACATTTAGTTAAAATTATCACATATTAATTGTAAATCTCATAAAAATAAAAGAATCAAATGCGACATTATTGTTTAAAATATATGAGTTTTATTATAAATTAAATTAGAATCAAGGGAGAACTCTTAATTAATTTTTTTTTTCAACATAATTAAAAAGCAATAAGAAGAAAAAGTATTTTTACGAACTAAGGGAATTTAAAGTATGATTTTTCATTTGAAATGAAGCGATCAGCATGAAGAAGATTTCTTAGAACAGCTTCATTGAGCATTAATTAATTCTTTTCCTTTTATTTCTAGTAGCTTTTCTACTAGCTTAGCTTAAGGGTGGTTATACTATCAGTGTCATTTTGGGTGATAGATATTTAACCTTCACTGACTATAGAAGTCTTTTTATTTCTATTTATGGAAGTCATCAATATTCACGAATTTTTAGTTAATTTTAATTTATAAAATGGTTTTTGAGTTTTTTATGTTAGATATTTTTTGTTAAGTTCACTTAGAAATATATTATCTTTTCGTTAGTTTTTGATTTACTTGCAGAAATAATGCAGTTTAATATCTTTTTTTTTTTGATTTACTTATTTATTAATTTATTGATTTTTTTTTAATTTATTAATTATCTAAAATTAGTGTTATATATTGATCTATTAATTTGTGTGCCAGCCTCTTTTTCATCAGCTAAATTACATTACTTAAAGATTTCTTATAAACAACATGCTAGGATTGATTGAATTTAATTCATTTTTTAATCTGAGACCAGTTTAATTTTAAGGATTTCTATTTCAAAATATAGCCATTTTCACATGGACTTCATAAGGTATTATTAAAGTTTTTCATTGATTTTTTGATGTTCTTATGACATAAACAATAAATAAGTAATAGATAACTATTAATTAGACTTACTGAATGAACAAAAGATGCGCTTACATATAATTTTATTTAAATTAAAAATGTTATCTTAAAAGAAAAACCGTTGAAAATAGTATTTTTTAAAGTAGCGCTATTAGAATAAAAAGTAACAATTTTTATAAATCTTTCAAATATTGTGATACATTTCATTTTTTATTTGAGTTTTTCACTAATTAATAGAAATTTAAATATATAAAAAAGTAGAAAGTAAGCTTTAATATAAAAAATTTTGGCTTCAATCAAGACGAAAAAATCACTTAAAAATTTTGATATCATTAAGATTAAGCAATTCATAAAAATATCAATCAATTATTCCTATGATGATTGCTTAATATTAGCGAAGGTTATTTTTAAAAAAAAAATATAATAAAGTCAAACAATTAATCAATATTTTTTTATTGATTTTGACAAAAAACATAGATAAAGTTTTTTAATAATCTATGATCGACCAAAAATTGAAAAATACTTTACTATCCAGATTATTCTATCATACATATGCGAGCAAGCATTTTAAATCAAATGTAAAAATTTCATGTAGATTTTAGAAAATAAATCCACAAAAGCACCAAATTTTATTTTTTGTATTTCATAGATGAGTTCAAACTAGTATTAGTTCTAATGCGTTTAATTAATTTAAAGAGGATTTTTTGATTAAAATGGCTGAGAAAACATTTATAATTGTCAAAAATATTTCAAAAAACTAGAGAAAAATTTGGTTAGAATAAGATAAACAACTTTGTGGGTAATAAGTACTTTCCTTTCAATAATAACTCAAAATATAAAAAATTTGATTAAGAAAAATATCTCTAAATAACAAATGATATTAGATTGTATGTTACTTTCCTTCAAATTAAGTCATTTAAATATAAAAATATTAATTTATTTGTTATCTTCATTTCTTAACTATTCAAAAAATAATTATTTTTAATGTAATCCCACTAGAAATTAAAATAACAAATAACAAGCGCAAATAATCTTTTATTAAAAGTTAAAACTAAATTCCTGAATTAATCTTAACTTTTTTACATCTATGATTATATGTTGACATTACAATAAAAAAATGTAATTAAATAATCTAAATAATACCTTTCATCTAATTTTAAATATTGAATTAAAGAAGGGCATATTTACTATGCATAATCATAAAACTACTTTTATATGAACGATTATTTTAAAGATAAGTGCTTTTTTATACGCAAACAGCCTCAAGTAAGCTTTATAAAGATATTTAAAGTATAAATTGCAATTTAATGGTTATAGTTTTTGGGTTATATTTTTTTCATTTTAAATTGCTGAATATTAATAGAAAGAAGTGTAATATTTTTATTTAAATTTAATCAAAGGTATGTAACAAATACATGTAGGCACCTAAAACTTATAAAATATAACCACGGAATCGATTAAAAATTTATAATAAACTATCCATCATAGACCTATCTAATTGAATGTAATAAATAGTTTTTCTCTGTATTTGATTAATCTATTAAATATAATTGTATGTGCATGTTAAATTATTGCTTTTTCAAAATTTTTTTCTTATAAAAATGAACAATTAATCCAAATTTTCATTACACATACGACCAAATTTATTAGGATTCTCTTAATTAATGATATAATATCGCAAAAAAAAAAAACTGAGTTTTACATAGATTTTAGCTGCTTGCGAACTTTTTCAAAATACTAAATTTCATAGTATTTTTATGTTTTCAATTAATATTTTTATATTATGACTCCAAGATATTTTGCCCAATAGTAATAGAATAAAAAACTTATACTTTTTATATTTAATAGAAAGTATATTTTTGTTGATTAAGGTTTTCTATTTTGTATCTGTTAACTAACTAACTAACTAACTAACAAGATCTGGTTGGAATCTTTAAAAATTAATAAATTAAGAATCAGGTCTGATAAACTATTTAATCTGTCTTAAGCTTTAAACATACATAAATTTAAGAAAACATATTAGAACAAATAATTAAAAGTTAAACACAAAGAGCTGCTAAGCATATCAAGTAATATTTTAAATAGTAAATAAATAGGTTTTTACTAATGTAAAACATAGTTAAATTGAATACTGAAACCGTTAGATTTTATATTGTCTTTGTTACAGTTGAAAGGAATTTTAAGGCAAATGGTCGAAGATTTACAAATTATAAGATTAAATAGTAGAAAGCTTTTCTAATATTGAATAAAATCAGCTTTTATCAAAAATATAAGTAACATATAGAAAGTGGTAATGTTTATGATATAAAATTAAGATAATCCTTTAATTTACAATAATTAATTACTATTTACAGGTGAAGATTAGCCAAAAAGTATTGTGCATTTATTAATTTATAAATTAGTTCATTAAATTTTCTTTTAAATTTTTCTTTGCTTTTTACTACAAAATCGATCGAATGAAATAAACGATAAGAAATATTTTTAAAGATTTAACTTAAAAAAGTCTTTATGTTAATTATGTAAACGTAATTTTAATTGAGCTTACCAACATTTTCAAAAAGTTTTGATAAAATTATGCATTTTAACTAATAACTAGCTCTCTTTTTATGTTTTTATATTTCAAACTAACAATTTTTTATCAGATTATCTCTTTTACATCGATTGTATTCAAGAAACATGAAAAAAGTCCAACAGTACTGTTCTTTATTAATCAGAGATAATTTAGATTGCAAGGGTAATATATTGATTGTCGAATTAGCTGTATTAGATTTCATTTCACTTTTCTTTTTTGTGTATAAAGCTTAAAAAAGAAGAATATCGATTACATATTTAGTAAAATAAAACTTTTTATTTACATTATTTAGATGGAATTGAACAAATTAATTTAAAAATACCAAATTTGATTTTTACTCAAAGTGAAATCTACTTCTTAATGATTTAAGAAAAAAAAATTAGTACAAAAATTAATTAAAATGTTCTCTTATCTTCAGTTTTAATAATTAGTTTATTACTATTTTTCGCTCAAATTAAATGATATAAAAATTAATGACGCCAAAGATCTATCTATCTTTTTTCAAGTTAATAGTATTGATAATTAAAATTAAATTAAATCCCATCGAATGAGTTTACACAACATCTTACCTTGAAAAGAGTGTAGTCATTTTTATTCTAGATATGTTCTATTTTTCCTTAATTAACATTATAAAAATTATATAAAAGATTACTTTATTAAAATATGTAATTTACATTTCACATTTTGATTACTATTTAGATAATGAATCACTTAATAATTAGTTTTTGATTTTTAAAAATTAATTCTTTTCTATTTTTATTTTAGAATTTAATAATTATTTTTTTATATTGTTAAATCCAAAATTTGATTATTAAAATTATTAAAAAAATCTTAGATTTATTAAAGTATTTTTAAACCAATTAAGTAATACAGATATATCATTTACAAATCTTTACTTAATAAACATAATATTTATTTTTTTAAATATTATAAAAATGCACAAAATAAATAAATGAATATGTAAGTTTAAATTTTATCAAAAGTTCTCATATAACATTATTGATATTAAAATAGATCATTCACAATTTTTGTTTGTCAAAAAAAAAAAAATTTTAATTCAATTTAAGTTTAAAAATAATTTTTTATTTAAATGTTTTCTTAATTTAATTCATTTTTATTATTTTTATTGATTAAAATATATTTTATTTTTTCTATTTACCTTTTTAATTATAAAAAATATTTTTATATTCAAACATTACTCAGTATCTAATTTTTATAATAAAACAATTTTAAACAAATCCAATCATCATTTATTTTTCATAAGTTCGTATTTTTTTATAAAATATTTATTTGTTGTACTGTTTTAGAAAATTCAGAGTTAAATTAGTGATTTTAACTTTTTAAAATTATTAAATTTAGAATATATTTTTAATTATATTTTGAAAGTAAATAAAAGAAATGTAATATAAAAGATTTAGTTTAATTATACTTATTGTGATTATTTTCAGTACATAAACCAAAACCGACTTTTATAAACTTAGTTTTTAAACTTTTATATATTTATTTTTATATTTTTTCAACATTTATTCAAAAATGATTTTAAATATGCATTATGATAAGAATTTTGATAGTAATAATTAAGATAATTAATAAATTAGAATAAATAATTTAATACAAAAAATGTGAAATATCTTGAATAAAAACAAAGATATAATTCATAAAATTGAAAACTTAATAATAATTTAGAATTTAGGGCGAATGGATATCTTAGCTATTTTTCTATCCGTCATTCAATTATGATTGTATAAATATTTATTTCTCAAAGGTAGTCAAAAGAGACACATGATATCTTATAATTTCAAAATGATAAATAAGAAAAAGAAAATTAATAGTGATAATTAAATCTATATAAAGTATCAATATAATTTTTATTAGAAATACTTAGAAATAATTTAAAGTTACTTTAAAATAAAGCAAGTAGATAAAGGTTAAAAAAACATACTTTGTATATTATATTAATGAGTCTTGTTGATAAACTCTTATAAAAGCCAGAAAGTGCTACATTTGTAGACGAGAGATAGTTTTGGTCAATAGAAAAAGCTTCTAATGGTTAAAAGTATTATTACAACAAGAAAACAAAAGAATCGTAATGGGAGAAGCCAGAATGCTTAAAAACAGAAGAAGAAAAGGAAAATCAAACTGATTGGATAGAATGTACCAAATAAGATGGGAGAGTTTTTTATTATAATACAAAGAGCAAAAAATCTCAATGGTTAATTCCTGAAGAATTAAAGATTTTAAGATAATAGTAAGCCGAAAGACGTAGAATACGCGAGTAATAAGGTTTAGGTGATGAAGAAGAAGAATAAGAATTCACTATTTCTGATGAATAAAAAAAGGTAATTCATTCAATTTCATTTTATAAAAATCAACAAATAAATACACGCTAATCCTCAAATGCTGAATAAATAGATATTGGTTTAAATCACTTGATAATTCATTCATTTATTCATTTAAAAACACATAATTTAATTATAATGTATGTATTAATAAAAGGAAATAGATTAAAGAAATTTCTTAGAAATGCTGAGAGAGCATAAAGTAACCAATCAAATGAAATGGGATTAAGCATAAAAACTTATGTAAAATGATTAGAGATGGATTAAAATAAAATAGATTAGTGAAAAAAAACGCTTGTTTTAAGATTATATCCAAAAGATAAAAAGAATTGAAAGACAAGAGCAGTAAAATAAATCTGAAAAGGCTAAAGAAGATTTTTTCAAACTACTCGAAGAATAAAATTTTAGTTCTGATGCAAAATTCTATAAGGTTATTGGTAACTTTGCTTCAGACCCAAGATATAAAGCTCTTGATGAAAAAAATAGAGAAACATATTTCTAAGACTTTTTAGATAGATTGTTCGAATAAGAGCAAGAAAATATGAAAGATGAAAAAAAAATACATATCGATCTACTTAAAAAAAAGGTAAAAAAAATAAATTTTAAATGCAAAATTTGTAGTTGATAAAATAGCTTAATTTATTGTAAATATGAAAATAGATTCTTTAGTTAAGTGACTTGTCAACTTCTTTTAGATGGGCTGACTTTTGCTAGAGATTCAAGGATGATGAAAGTTTCAAAAAGCTTTCTGACTTTGATAAGATTTATATTTTTTCAGATATCATCCAAGATTTGTAAAAATCTGAAAACGATGAAAGACGTAAAAATAAACGTAGAAATGAAAGAATCAACAGAGAAAAGTTTAGGGAACTTTTAAAATAAAAAATTGCATAAGGAGAAATCAACCATAAAACTAAATGGAAAAATTTTGTTTAAACAATTAGAGATGCTCCAGAATTTTTAAATATGCTTGATTAACCAGGTTCTGCCCCCCATGAGTTATTTGAAGATTAATAGGATTTATTAATTGATAATCATAAAGCTATGAAGGCAGAAATAAAATAACATATAAAATAGTCAGGGATGAAGGTAATTAATTAATTCAGTTTTTTTAAACAAATATTTTTATATCTCTATTTTTTTTGCATTTATTTATTTATTATTTTTTGGGCACATTATTAGGTTGTAGCTGACATCACTTATAGAGAATTTATTGAAAAAATGAAATTATTGAGTGTTTTTGATACACTGGAAGAATATCTGAAGAATTTCTATTACCACTATTTTATTCAAAAAGCAAAACTGAAGGAAAAAGAAACATAAAAGAAGCATAAAAAGGCTCAGAGAAAATATCTCAAATTTTTAAAAACTTTGTAAGAATTGAATAAAGATAGCTAATATAAAGATTTTTAAGAAATTATAACTAAAGGATTAGGTGAAGAAATAAACGCCTAGATTCCTCTCACTGAAAGAGAAGAAATTTTTAAAGAATATGTTGCTACCCTTGATCCTAACTATAAAGATATTTATATAGAATAAGAAGCTGTTCCTCAAGATTTGAGTAAACAAAATTCTTAATAAAATAATAATACTAAAGGTAATAGTTAAATTTAAACAAATAACTCTACACCTGCTACCATACCTCCAATTGTTCATAATCCTCCTTAAATTTCTAAAATAGAGCCTTCACCTCAAAAAAAGTAATAGCTAAACCCTAAAGTAAATATTTTTAGTTTCTGAAGAATATATTTTATAGAAATTATTTTTTAAAAGGGTAGTGTTGATGAAGGAGAAGAAGGAGAAATTCCTTAAATGGAGAAGAAGCTAAAAAATAAATCAGATGGTGAAGATGGAGAGTAAGAAGAAGGAGAGGACTCAGATAGTGAATAAAAACATAAAGATAAAAAGAAAAAGAAAAGTAGTCACAGACATCGTGAACATCATTCATCTAGAAACAAAAGTAAAAAGAGTCGCTCCAGATCAAATTCTCGTTCTCGTCAGGAAAAGAAAAGTAAAAAGAAAGATAAGAAGAAAAAGAAGTCCCACAAACATTCAAGAAGTAATTCAAGCTCTAATTGAAGAATTTAAAATTTAAATATAAGTAACTGGATTGCAGTATTAGCTTAACAATCAATCAATATTGTTTTAATATTTATGATGAGATAAGTTTATCTCGATTTCAATTAATTAATTAATAAAAAAAATCATTTCTTTATTTAGTAATTTTATTTTCTCAATAAATGAGTCTAATTTCATTTCAAATAATTCCAAAATTAATATCCTAATTTAAAATTTTTTAATTTATTTTGTAGAAAAATTAGAAAAAATAATTTTATTTTACTTTAAACTGAGTATATTTTAATATAATTAATTTAATAACGATTCTTTAATTCACTGAGTATTATTTAGTTCAGTTGATGTAAGTGATATATAAAATAATTAATAAACACAAGATACTTTGTTATTAATACAAAAAATGGCTGACAGGAATTATTTATTAATTTTTTAGTGTTTAAAATGATAATCAATCTTATTGGGAATATTTATTGAAGCATATTTTAGTAAAATTAATTAAATTCGATTCTTTAATTTATTGAGTATTTTTTAGTTCAGTTGATATAAGTGATGTGTGAAATAATTAATAAATACAAAATACTTTGCTTTTAATACAAAAAAATGGTTTACATGGACTATTTATTAATTTGCTAGTATTTAGAGTGATAATCGATTTGGGAATTTTTATTGAAGTGAATATGATAAAGTTATTTAAAAAAAATAAATTTAATATAAAATTTTACTTAAAATATCTTACCAAATTCTAGACAGTATTTACAAATAAATTAAAAGTAATTATCTCTGAAATATTATTTGATAAAAAAACATCAAAAGTTAGTTAAATGATTTATTTGAAATATTTGTAGTTTAGATTAGCTTGTTTGTATACTTTCTTTTTACTTTTGCATTTTAGTCAAAATATATCAGAAATACATATTGAAATTTCGCTTTTTATATGAAATTATGAATAATAAATTATTGATATAAAATCAAACTAAAAAAAAAACAAAAAAAAGCTTATATTGAAACATTACCTGAAAATTAAAATTGCTTCTTAATTTATATGGACTTATTATCATAATCTTTTTTTAGTTCCTAAATCTTTAACTCTCATAAATATATTAATCAATCTATATTATCTATTTTTAATAACAATAAATTCTTATATTTCAAAAAAATTAATTGTCTGAAACATATTAATATATTTAGAAAATAGCTTCAAGTACAAAAAAAAAAATGAATTTCATAAATAAGTTATTTAAAAAGTAAAAGTAAAATATTTGATTAAAATGAATTAGTTAATCAATGAATTTTGATAATTTATTAGAGATTAAAAAGATTAACCTTAATAGGATTAAGGAGATTTACCATAAAAAAAGTTGGATATTGTAGATTAAAATAGCTCAAAAGCTTTACCATTATCAAAGAATAAGTCCTTAAAAGAAGGGATGATGGATGATATGGATTAAAAGCATCAGTATCGTGAATTTAAGATGAAAAATAAAGCTGCATAGCATTTAAATAAATCTATTATTTCAAGGAATTAAGTTATCTTGAACGAAATTTAGAATAAAAGTATAATTAATATTAGTTTTATATTTTTGCAATTTTTTTTACACTTACTATTTTAGAAGAAGATCAAAGTGGTAACCTTGCAGGTGATGTTATTCTATAAGGGTATTACTAAGAATAAATTAATTATTAAGTGCCCTTGTAAGATAAAAAAAGTAAGCTTTATAAGCAAAAAGTTGTTTTTGATATTGGAGAACATAATTAATATGACGTATCAGAATATGTTGCTCAAAAGGCAGAAAACAATGAAGAAATAATATAAAAAGATAATGAAAGAGCGCGTATAAATCCTGATTAAGAAAACTTCTTTAAAAATTTTAAATAAGCTCAAACTATTTAAGAGAAAAAGTAAACAAGTGAAAATGATATTTAATTATAATCAACAGTAAACTAAAAAAATTGGAAACCACAGTAATCATAACTCAATAAATAAAAAGAATAAGTAGAATCAACTAATTATATAAGAATGAAAACAAGCTAATTTAGTAGTTAGTCTGAAGTATTTAAAAATTCGTTAAAATAATAGAGTCTTTTTTAATTTAATAAGCAAGAAACCATTTAAAATGGGTACCTTGATTCAATTTTTATTAGTGAAGATGAAGAAAGTGATAATGATGATGATGGTGATGATGTTGAGTAAGGGGAATAAGAAAAATAATATTAAATTATTAAAGAAGGATAAGAAAGATAGTCAAACAAGGAAACATAAGAATAACTAAATAATCTTTTAAATCTTAATGCTTTTGATTAAAAAATAAAAAAAAAGAAATTTTATAAATAAAGAGATGAACTTACTGCAGTGCCAAATGAAATGAATTCATTCTAGATCACTGTGTAGAGGGGGAAAAAAAAATAGTAAAAAAATGTTTACAATGAAAATTTAAGCATTTAATTCTTACCTGAAAGTTCAACTTTTCTAAGAGATAATGTAAGCGATATTTAAATAAAAAACGAAAGCAAAAGCAACTTAAATAATTTAATTCCTCATAAAAATAAATAAAATTTGTCTTTTATTCTCAATTGCTCAGATGTTTGGAATTTTAGCAAAATGACTTCTATTCTATTAAACTTTCAATATAAAAAAAAAGTAAATTCTATATTGCTTTCAATTTTGAATATAAATAAGTTAAATTTTATTTAAAAAGGATGTACTACTTTACCATCAGCAAAATGATTTTCGTTATATAACTTCTATAGGTGAGGGAAGCTTTGGTACAGTAGATTTATACGAATACATGCCTTTAAAGTTTCCTGTAGCAGTTAAAAAATTAAAAACTTTAGAAGAATTTGCTCGTGAACTCTTTTTAATGGAAACACTACAATCAATTTATATGCCACAACTATTTTTTTATGATGAAATTTAGAAAAAGCTATTCATGGAAATGGGTCTATGTAGTTTAGAAGATTTAAAAAAGTATTGTGAGTAGACAGATTACTATCTCACTGATGAGCAAACTTTTTCTATTTTAAATTAACTCATAGTGGCTTTAGAATTGTTCATTGATTAAAAAGCTTTCCATAGTGATATAAAACCTTCAAACATAGTTATCAGATCTAAAATGAACGAGAGTAATAAAATTGTATTACAACTCATGATAATAGATTACGGAGGAGCTTCTTTTGATATTGAAGACTATTGGATTTACTACACTCCAGCTTTTGTATGCGTATAATTATGGGAAAAGTTATTATCTAGTGATTCATGCTTCTCAAAAGAAATTTCTAAAGAAAAATCAGCATATATTAAAGAGTTAGATTCAATAGAAGAAAATGATGAATAAGAATGCGATACAAATAAAATTGATCATTCTAAATTAGAAAACAGTGTAATCAACAAAATTTAATTAATTCCCATAAAATAAACTAATCTTAGTGAAATAGATAAGAAACAGCATATGACTAATTCATTGAATTTAAATACTAATAATTCAAACGACAAAAGTACAATTGCAAGTAAAACTAGTTAAGATTTTCCTAGCTTTTAATAGTAAAATTCTATCAATATGCTTACATAAGAATAGTAATCAAATAGAAGAATATCATTCAATAACTTAACTAATCATTAAAAAAGTACAAATTTAGATAAGAAATCTAAAATTTTTTAGTTTTAAGAAACTTAAAGTTAGCAACTGTGTATAAATGAAGGAAATACAAATACTTCATAAATGCTAAGGATAAAGCAAATGTAAGAATAGTCATAATACAAAAGTTAACAAATAATCTAAGAAGATTTATAAGTAACTTAAAATTTAAAGTTAGAGAGAAATAATGAAAAGAATCCTAATGAGGTAACATTAACATGGGAAGAAGTTAGGTATTCTGAAATATATGCAGGTTGTAGATGTGTCTAATACCTCATCTTAAATAAGTATGAAGAAGATTTATTCAAAAAGAAAAATATAGATGATTTTTTTATGAGATACCATAAAGCATACCCAAAAACATTAAAACTCATGTATAAAATTATGAAAAAAAATAAATTTTGTTCTCTAAATAAAAACGAGTTAAGCTAATTGTTTACAAAAACAAGTGAGGAAGATTTCAAAATAGATATTGATCCTAACATTCTTTACGAAATTTCTCCATTAAGAAAATAGTGGAGTCAAATATAAAAGACATAATAAATCTGACATAAAAATAGCTTTTTAATTATTAATTCTGTATTCATCAGTTTATTTAACCAATTAGATATTTTAAAATAATAAAAAATTAATCTTAAACATGTATTTATTTATTAGTTGATATTAATTATTTATTTCTATCCAAGTATCAATTATAAAATATATATAAGGCAATTAAATATTTTCAAAAGTGATTCATTATTTTGTATACATAAAAGCTTTAAGTGATAACCAATTATAAATACTCTTTTAGTACAGGCATTTTTTTTTTTCTGTATTTTATTATATAGAAAAACAGATATTAATACAATTTCTCATAATTTATTTTTATTATGGCAATTACATTTTTATTTCTGTCAGATATTTTAAAATGAAAAAAAAAAAAATTTAAAACTCTCAATATAGGAAGCTAATTATATTAGTTTTATATTCTGCTAAACCCTTTGTTGAAGAGCAGAATTTTTAGTTATGAAATTATTTTATTTTATATATTAGTATTATTTTTTTCTTTTTTTTTTGCCTGATCTAAAAAACTAGTATAATGTATAATTATCCAAATAACAGAAAAAATATAAAGATAAACTTTAATAAGAGAGAGAGAGAGAGAGAGAGAGAGAGAGAGAGAGAGAGAGAGAGAGAGAGAGAGAGAGAGAGAGAGAGAGAGAGCATAGCTAAAACATATATTTTCGTTTTTTCAATTTTTAAAGGAAGCAAATTAAAATGAGGGAGAAATAAAGTATTTTCAATAAGTAAAATTTTAAAATGAGGAGATACTCTTTTTAATTTATATATATGCATAAATTTTTAGTATAATTTAAAAATTTAATATAAAATAAATTTAATTTTAATACTTTATTTATATCTTACTAAATTTAATTATTAATATTTCTGAAGGCATCAATTATTTTAATGGTTGGTTAGTCTTCAAATTAATAACTTACTTACTTACTAGCTTACTCCACTAAGTTAATCAAAATGTACTTTTTAAACTCAAAACATTGATTTCTTTTTGGTCTTTTTGCTAATGTTAGCAGCTTGTAGTGAATTGTCTTAAGTAGTTTTTAACAAATTATTAGATATAATATTTGTGTTGCTGTTGCATGTAGTGACAGTACTACTTGTAGGATTCTGTTTGATGTTATTTGATTACATGCTAAAGAATCCGTTTATCTGACTTTAAACAAAACTACCTTTTTTCTAAATGTTATTTTATTAGAGAATAGTATTTGCTAATTACTAAGGATTACAAGCACTTGCATTCTAAGGAGAAGTAAAACCTACATAGTTAAGTTAGTTAAAAGTATTTGTATTTGTGCTGGTACTACCTGTAGGGTAATTATTATTTGCATTCAAACTTGAATTTACCTGTTATGTTGTACTATTATTACTGTTATTATTAACATTATTGTTGTTATTGAGCTAACTATTCATACTACTGCTATTATTATTAACTCCACTATTTGGGTAATTATTATGCTAACTATTTGTGTTATTCGTGTTGCTATTATTGTTGTTTGTGCTATTATTAGTAGACCTAAATAACTCAACTTAAAAATTCATTTATGTACTTCTTGAGCTTAAAGGAGAAGCTAATGATTGTTTCTTATTTAAAAATTGATTATTATTGTTATTATTATTTACTGATTGCTAGTTTATCATTAACTGCTGATGCTATTACAGTTGCTAGCTGGTTAACTGTTTTTCATTAGATTGTTAAAAGTTTTAATTTAGCACTACACGAGGAGATAACTAGGAAGAGCTAATAGATTAATATTAGTTATGGTTTTAAAATTATTGTTATTGATAATTAGCTGCAGAGGGTGTTTATATAGATGAAGAACCTATTAAAATAGCATTACTAGGAATTATTGGGTTATTCATTAGCGATAAAGCTTGAATTTAATTTTTATGACCTTTCTTTATTGTAGTCTATATTGCTGGTTAAGCATTTATTTGATTTTATGGAGTCTGAGGTATTTAGCTTTGCTACTGATTTAAGCTTTATGTGTTGTTTGTTTCTATTATTAGGTTCATAAGATTTTCTGATTTTGTATGCTTATGCATATTTGCTACTTTCTTTATTTGGGGAGAGCTTACTTTTTATTACTAAGAGTTAGAGTTGCTTATAGCTGATTATATCATTTTAGACTATTAAACTGCCTATTATCCATTAGAGGCTACATTATTTATATTATTAAATTATAATAAATTTTAACTTTAAACTTTTTAATTTTGAAAATTTTAGTATTAAGGTAGTTATTAGATAGCAGATTATGATAAATTTGATGCATTTGGTGTTAGGCAAAACTATAATTAGTTATTTGTTGCGTTTTATGTGGCCTAACTGCTATTAATGTTGTTGTTTTTTAAATTATTTTATATTTAATTGCTATTTGATGGAGTATTTTATTGCATTTAAATTATCTATTCTGAAGCACTTTCAGGATCAAAAAATTGAACTATTTGTTATTTGCCCTAAGCCATTTATTGATTATTTACAGAATTATTATAGCTTGGTGATTAAATGTAGGTTGATTATTATATAATAGATAATTAATTTTGAGAACCATGAGAAGTTATTTCTGGTTTTTAAAAATCGAAATTGTTAATTGAATTGCGCTATGTTTAATAGTTGCGAGCAGATACAGTTTATTTTGGTGTCTGTTGTGTTAAATTATTTGATAGTTGCTGAACTAAATTATAGACATTTTTTGTTTCTTTTTATTGATATTTAAACAATTAAGGAGACTTTTTACGCAAAACATTTGGATTATTATTAATTTCGAGTGATGAATTTCTAGACACGTGCTTACTATTTACATTCATTGAATTAGCAGCTGGAATAGCAGCATTAGAATTAGTGACTGTAGAGTGGTGAGATTTCTCGATTGCTGTTTTAACTTATGAGTTCTTTCTAGTATTAGCTTCACTTCTTGTAGTTTGTTAGCTAATTACTTTTTTCTGCTGCTCAAGTTATTGTTTAGGTGAGTTAATTTAAATGTTGTTTCCACTGCTGTTGATATGGATAAAAGTCGCTCCACCTTTTCTGTTTGTGCTATTTGTTGTAGTCCTTGCTGCTCCTCCTGCATTTTAGTTACTATTAATATTAGTGTTATTATTTGTGTTAATATTAGCATTTAAGTTAGATGAATTATTGTTGCTATTCTGTTGTTAAACTGAAGTTGTTTATCCTGCTTATTAAGATTGAACTAAATTATTTATTTATGGATTATTAAAATTTAATAAAACTTTAACAATATTATTATTTGATTATTGTGTAGGCGATTGTTATGTAAAACTTTCTATTGTAGTCTTTTACTGCTATGGAGATAGTAGAAAGGGTTGGTATTAATTTTAATTAATAAAATTTTATATTTACTACTACTTTTGCTGTTTTGTTTAATCATTTACACTTGCTGTATGAGCTGAAGATATTAGATTTTTATTTTAATCCTACTTGTTAACAGGGTTTTAAAATTCAGACTAAAAGGCTACGCTTTTTTGTTGTTAAGGTATTGCTTGGTTTAACATGGCAATTTATGAAGATTGAGAGTTCATATTTTTATTATTTTATTACTTTTGAGAAACAGGATCAGATTTTAAAATTGCAGATGCATAAGCTTAATTACTGATTTGCTGTTTAAACATTTCATAAAGATTATATTTTGGAGTTTGTAAATCTATGTTCTTGCTTGAGCAGCTTCTTTAGGAAAGGGGTTCCTTTATTATTTAGTTAGTACTTACATTATCGTTGTGACAAGTTTTTTCTTTTGAGAAGTTTAGTTGATCTAATTTTAACTTAAGATTTAAGTGTTTCATATTACCTTTCTTTAACATTAGCTAGCTCGAAGATATATTTTATTGTTGATTTAAAAATGAGCCTTAAGGTAAACTTTAGCTCACTTGGTTGCTTCCTGTAATACTGTTATTATTTCCCTAGTTAGAGTTAGAATTATTATGATTATATTGCATCTAGATGTTCTAAGAATGCAACTACTAACTTTGTTATTTCTTTTTAGCAGCAGTACTATTTTTTGTAGAAAAGCTCTTACAAATTAGATTTTGTTAATCCAAAGAGGCCTAATTAAAAATAGTGTTCATTTGATTTTATTAGAGAGCCTCTTAGCTTTAAATATTATAGCTATTGACATTATTTAAAATATTTTCGCTCTAAACTTAATTTGAATTTTTTGGGCTTGGTAAAGAATCTCTTGGTGAAAGAGGTGGTTTGTTTGGTAAAGTTTAGCTACCTTTATTCAGGTTTTTCTATATTGAAGAAGCTACTATACATGGTTAAATTTAGGGTTAACGAGGAGTAAATAATTATGATTCTTTTGTGTCTAATTTATTAGCGACGGAAATAGATGATATAGAATTTGGGAAATGATTTTTTGTACTGTTAGACGATTGGAATTAGCTTTACTAATTAAAATTGTATTGACCTTGCTACTATTTTGTTAAAGAAGAGGTAATTAATGAGTCTTTATGAATTTAATTATTAGTAGGTATCTAAAATTAGGCACTACTGCTTGATTTAGTAGTTTAGCTACTTTGCTGAATTTAAAAACCACTCAATTTACTATCACAACTGCTCTTTATATTAAGATTAAATTTATTAGTAGTTGTTGTTGGATATTAATCTCTAGCTGATCTTATACAATTTTATGTTTATTAAGAATTTAGTGAGTCTCTATGAGAAAATTTTACAGAGACAGAACCAGCATGCTATTACTGGTTAGAGGGTTTTCCGGCTACTAGTTTATTATCATTAAAATATTCAATGTCATCCAATCTGAGCTAAGGGGTTAATCTTTTTTTAGATTAATTTTAATTTATTTGATTGTTGTTCTTTAAGTAATTAGCAACTTGCTAGCATTAAATTTATTAGTTTTGTTATAGCTGAGGTACATAATTATCTATATTCATTTCGTTTAAAGCCAAAATTTGCATATCATTACTAAATAAGTTATTATTTTTTAATTATTCCATATTAATGATCTCACTTTTCGAAGGTTTTACCTTCACTTTTTTTTAAGTGCTTGATGAATTTTGTTATAGCTGTGCTAATTAATTTTAAATGATTTATTATTAACTGTTTGGGTTGTTAGAGGCAGGAAAGTTATTTCGAGATGTGTCATTTAAAATTTGAGGATTCTATAAAATGCTTTGTTTATTATGCTAAATTGCTTATTGAAGTAGCAATTGCTGTGTTTATAAATTTTAAATATTTGGGTTGCTGCTCTTTTTCTCGTTTTTATTATTTATCTAGATATTTTTATTAGTTAAATTAATATCTTTAGTGTTCAACAGATGCTGAATATCTTTGGCTCCTGTTTATTTCTAAAAATCATTTAAAGATAAAGTTTAAGGGTTTTATTGTTAATTTGGGGCTTAATAATTGAATTAAATTTTATTTGGATTGACTGTAAATTAATTTTCTTTCTCCTTTTAGTTTAGAAATTTAAGAAACTAATCTAATTCTCTATAATCAAACTATTATCTAGCTTCATCATCTACAATATGACTGCTTATGAGTGAGTGGCTTGTAACTATTTCCTCTAATTTCTGATTCAATTCATGAATGGTTAACGATGCATCAGTGCGATTAGTTTTTTTTTTATTTTTTTCTTAAATCATTTACTGCTGACTAGATTGTTATTGCTTTGTGTTACTTTAGCTTGGGATATTTTATTTTGCATTGCTGATTTATTATTCATTCTCCTTCTTTTAGCTATTTTTATATTACTCTAATTTCTTTTAATAGTTAAGAAATGCATTGGCTGAAATCTCTAATTGCTATAATTAAGACGAAGAACCTTGAGGCTATTGCTGAGCATATTATTATATAAAAATTTATTTACCTTTTTGATTTAATAGTTAGTTAGCTTATAAATTTTTTGAAGATTTTTCTTCTCTTGAATTATTATTTTTTTAGTATACTTTTAAGCTATTGAGAGATGAGACTGAATTGATAGGGCCACCGCTCGATTTTTAAAAATTTAAATATTAAACAAATCTATCTGTTAATTCTAAATCTTCAGTATTACTATTAGCTATTAAATCTTATTCTATTATCATTTGGTCATCCCTACATTAACCTCTATTGATGAAGCTGCTAATATCACCTAATAGCAATTCCTGAGATTACTCTGTTTATTTTTATAATTACTATTGCTGTTATATTTAATCTTATTTATCTTCTGAACTCTCGTTTGTCCTAAGTGGGGGTTTTTCTCCAACTATGCCTTTTGGGGGGCGATCTGGGTTCTTCTTATTCTCCTCTTCAATAAGTTGAGCTATCCTATAATAATCGAAGCGCCTCTTTTTATCATGGAAGTTATTCAAAATATAAGTTTCTGGGAGCATAAAGAGTCTAGGAATGTCCTTGTGAAATTTGTAATATTCTGTCAAAAGTTTAGATTTTTTTGGGTATTCTGAAATATTGTAATATCTTTTAAGATACTCTGCTTCTTCATCAAACATCGTCATATCTTTATAGTGTATAGCAGCTTTTGTCCTAAAATTATTTAAGATTTCATTTAAATCTCTTGTATAATAATAATTCTGAGAAGATGCATATTTTGTGTAAAGTCTACTTACAATTTATGCACTGGTGAAATATATTTTATGCGAATTCTAACAAATTTAGCATTATGCTTAGTCTTCTAAAATAAATTTGTTAGAGTAAGCATTTAAATTCACCTATTAATGTTTTTAGCTTTATTAAGATTTATTGGAAAGCATGTTATGCTATTTAACAATTTAAATATTAAGCTTTGGCATAAAAGAAGTACCCTCTAAATAATTTTAACTTGAAGTATTTCTATTGCTAATCTAACCCGTCTAAACTTCTAAACCGTCAATTTTGCAATTTGATAACAAATTTTAGTTAGAAAAAATAGTTCCTCCCATCTTTAGACCTTACTCATTTAAGAGAATATCTTCTACATGTTGTTGCTATAACTGCTGCTAATTTTCTTTTTGGATATTCCCATTTTATTATTTTAAACCATTACTAACTCTTTCATTTTATACGCTTTTTTATTAGTTAACATTTTTTGAACTGCAAGCATTTAAATCGTTGCCAACAATATTATTTTCGCACCAGCTAGTCAAAGAAGAAGGATTATTAAAATTAGATCTCCTGGTAATATTATTGGAAAGCTTATTGTTTTGATTCATCAAATGCTATTACTAACTAAAGTTTTCTTAATCTAAAAATAAAATCTAGCTTTAAGCTCTCGTACCACCAGTTACTGCTTTCTCTTCTGTATTTAAATAACACTAAAAACCTAAACCATTTTAATATTCTTCATTATTAATATTTTATTTCATCTGCTGATTGCCTTGCCTTATATTTTTTTAATTTAAATAGTTTTCTTAGCAATATTCAGGAATTTAATTTTCTTCGATTTCATAATAATCCTATTTATCTGCAATATTGTCAATGCATTAATCAAGTATATTTACATAATTATCTTCATTATAATCTTCAACAAACTCCTAATCAATATGTTAGCCTGACAAATTGCTCACAATCTAAAAAGCATTCCTATCCTAGTTCAGATTGTTATCATATATTTCTATGACTTCAATTTCTTCTCTTTAAGGAGCTTCATATTAATTTTGATAACCCTACTAATATTTATTATGCTCTTTATTTTAATGGCTAACTTGAGCATTATGCTTGTAAAAAGGATATTGATTCATCTGATGCTATTAGTCTTTTTAATAGTCATATTAACTCATTTGCTAAATTTAACGAGCTTTGCTAATGTACCAAAAGTTTAGATCTATAAATTTTTTTCTATTTTAAATTTATTGAATCCTAAAATATTCACAGACCCTTCCTTTCTTCTAGCTTATCTTGATTGTATATAATAATTCAATTTGAGTTATTTATTTATTATCTTTCTTTTTTCTTTTAATTAAAAAATAACAAGAAAAAACACTTAAATTTACTATCTACAAAGAAAAAGAAATTTTTATGTATTTATAAACTGAATTAGTAAATATACATTTAATTTTTAGAAGAAGATTAAGAGTGACTGAATGAGTTAGTAAGTGAATAAATAAATCAATCAATCAATTCATAATGAAAAAGGGAGTGATAAAACAAAGACTTTATTTAACTTCATTCAATTCATTTACAAATTTCATTTATTTTCATTAACCTTAAAATTTTAATTGCATTTTTCTTTCATTTTATTTTGAATAGAATACCTTTAAAAAAAATTTCTATCTTCCAAAATTTAATAGTTAATAGTTGTTCATTATGTAATTGATTGAAATTTTATTCATTTATTTATTTGTTTATTAGTTTTTTTATTTACTTATTTTTCATGTTTCTACAGCAATCAAAAATTTCAATATCATTCAATCTATCTTTTTCTTAGTAATTGATTAAATTTTCAAATGAATATTTATTATTTTCAATTTTTTTATGGATTTCTATTAATTTGATAGATAAATAGATACATCTTGCAAACGATTTATTTGTATCTTAGCCATACCTAATTTAAATTAATTTGTTAGTTTCGAAATACGTAAGTAAATATTGGCAAGTATTTTTAATTAAAATTAGTTATCACCATAAAAGAAAGACTATATTTTATATCATTCGAAGTATTTGAATTATTATCCGAAACTAAATTTTCTTTTTTAAAAAATACTACTTACAATATATCTGCCATATCCAAGTATATAATCTATATTATTCAAATAAATTAATTTTTTTAAATTTCATAATAGATTCTTTTCAAGTTAAAAAACTAATTACATTCTAAATGTTTTTTAATAAATTCATTAATTAAATTTATAACTGAAAACTTGTGTAATCTGACAAATATTTTCAAAAATCAAATTTAAAATTCTTTGTCTCACTAAATAATAAATATGAAAAAATTGATCATATTATTGCATGTGTTATCCAATAAATTTTAACTTTTTTAGAATAAACGAAAACTAGTAAATAAGAAATTTTTTTATATTTTTTCTTTATAACTTAATACTTTAATTTTTAAAATTATTTAATTTTTAAGTGAATTATTTTTTAATTCTTAGCTAAAATATATTCCGTATAATTTGTTATATTTTCATCTTTCTCTAATGCCAGAAAAAGAATAATAGTTGATTTAAAAAAGTTAATTTAAAAAATAAAAAGGTTAATTTTACTTTATTTTTAGTGTAAATTCTTTAAAATAAAAAAAATTTTTAATTTACAAATTAAGATATTCATTCGCCAAATTATTATCATTTCATAGAAGATTGTTATTAATCTCAGTAATAATTTTTTATGTTTTTGAGAATTTTTATTTATAATATATTTTGTATTTGCTTTTAAAAACGAATATCTATCTAAATTTTGACTCTTTAAATATTATTAAATTTAAAAAAAGGTTACTATTCCCAATTAAAAATAAATCAACCCTTTTTAGTTGTAAATTAAATTTAGCAAAAAAGTAAAATTTAAAATAGCAGCAAACTAAATCTAGGATTAAAATTATTTTCAATAATTAACTTGGTTTATGGTTTTATTGATTCTTTTCAAAATTAAAAAATTTTCAACATTTTAAAAATGAGTAATAGATCTTTTATTTTCAATTTTTTGAAAAAAATGAAATTTTGTTTGTAATTAAAAAAATAGTTAGTATGATTTGCTTATTAAGGTTTATCAAAAGTAAATCCCAATTACCTAATTATATCACAAACATATATGTAATAAGTAAGAATAAGATAGTTTTTTGAATAATTTTAGTAATTTAGTTATTTAATTATAAAGTAATGTCTAAGTAAAAGCATAAAATTATGTCAATTGAAAATGTTTTTTATTTGTTCTTTTTAGTTAGTTAATCATTAGATTTTATTAACCTTAACTTTATTTTAAGGAGTTGCTGCTGTCTTTTAAAAGTATTTTTAATAATCTTATAGTTTTTACAGCATGTAATTATCCCATTCTGTTTACTTTTCTCTATTTAGTCTATGATTTGTTTCCTTGTCATACTTTTTTTCAAGAGCAATATGATCTTTCAGAATTTTATCAAATAGTCTAGGGATTTCAAACCTATAATTGTCTGTAAAGTTGTAGGACATCATCTATTTTTTAAATTCTAATCCACAAAAGCACCCTAAAATATAGTGGCCTTATTCGTGGTTAAGGAGATGAGGGTTTTACTTTTTGGCCCAACTTTTCTTTTTTAACCAAACGTTCACCTCTGGTTTTATTATGTAAGATACCTTTTTATTTTTAGCAGCCTTTTATTGAACTGTGTAGGTGTAATTAATTCCCCAAAAAGCGTGAGCACTCCATTTTAAATCATAATTTGGTGTACCAGAAAAATCTAACCAAGTTAGCTTCTTTATCCTTAAGTTTCCCACAATACAGGGAAGTATTTAATCTAAGGGAAACGATGATTATTCGTCTAGTTTATCAATCTAAGATGGTGCTGAAGGATTTTCTTACAAATTAGCACAACATTATTTATTGCACTACTCAGTTTATTATGGATTTTTAATGTTTTCTAAGTCCTCTTCATCTTCTGTACAATCTCCTTCATCATGAGCATCATTTTAATCAGGATTCATATCTTCACTAGAACAGAATCTTTCTTCAATTTAGACATCATCAGAAGTAAATATTGCTTCACTAGAAATTATTGGTTACAAAGACGTGCTTGTGCTCAAAGAGAATTTGCTTAGCTCCTTTTCTGAAGTAAAAATTTCATTTTACTTTAAAGTTTCTAAAGCAGTTAAACTCATATTTAAGATAATTCTAGCTTTAATCAAATCCTAATTATTATTTAAAAACAAATATTTATTCTTCTTACTTATACCATCGAAATTTAAAGGTATTGAGAAGACTTATTATATATATAAAAAGCAATTTGGGTTATTAATATATTAATTTTTGCAGATTTAACACTTTATTTAAATTAAATTAATAATTTTGTTTATCTTTTAATCAATAATTCAGAATATGAGTATAAAATAGAAGAATATTTAATTTTTTCATAGTTAATCATTTCTTTTTAAGAATCTTTTGTTATTCTTCTTACATTTCTTAATCATCAATTTTTAAAAAGGAAATTTTAAAAACTAATATCTTCAAATCATTTAAGCAGAGTGACAAAACAGATTTAAATTAAACAAATATTTTTGTATAAGATTTTGACTATTTAAATTAAATTAAAATTAATATTTTTAAAGCAAATTCATTCTAATTTTATAAATGATTTTTTAAAAAGTAGTTTTTATTAAATTCATCCTTTATAAACAAATTTAATAATAACTTTTTATTCATATTTATATCTTAAAATTGTATTAATTTGTTATTGTATTTAAGTTTTCTTTAAGAGATGAATAAACGTAAATTAAAGGATATTCTATTTTAAAAAATAAGATCTTTCATTAGATATGTAAAATATTTTTTTATCAGAAATTTTGAAATTTTTTTTTGAATAAATCTAAAAATAAAATTATAACATCCTAAATTAACTAAATGAAAAAGTAGCATCAATTAATTTGATTTATAGTTATCAAAAGATATTTTATTTTTTACTTAAATTATAATAAAATAGTGTATACTTAATATTTATTTCAAAGAACTGCTTTAGAAAAATAAAAATCTTTTATTGATAAATTATTAATTGAAAAAAAAAAAAATAATAATTTGATTCTGAGTTATTAAAGTCATTTTATGTTTTTACTTAAAGTCTAATAGAATAATGTTTAAATAATAAGAATTTATATTTAATATTTAATTAAAAACATATTTTTGCAATAGAAATGGTGATGTTTGCTTTTGAACATTGAAAAATAAAAATATTTTATATTAAATGATATCAATTTAATTTGATTCATAATTATTAAAAGATATTTTATTACTTTAATTTAAGTCTAATAAAATTAGTGTCTCTTTATTTTATTTTCAATTTTATACAATTATCAATTAATTTTATTGAATAAAAAATAGAAGGTTAAACACCAAATTTAGTGTTTATGGAACAAGATATAAAAAGATTAGAAACTGTTTTAATTGATAAAGCAACTAAGGAAGTTTAACATACTGGGCTTCCTTTTGAATAAAAGCCTTTTGGTGAAGTAGTTGTTTAGAAAGGTTCAAGAGGAAAAAGAGCAGAGCTTAAAATAAAAGGATTGTAATAGTTTGAAGTATCTCATAAACATGGAGCTATTTTATGTGCTAATGATAAAACACTTAAGGTATATTATGGCAAGAATCTTTAATAAGAAGCAGAAATAAGTTTTGATAATTAGATTACTTGCATGAAAATTAATTCATTTGATCAATCTCTAATAGCAATAGGATTTGGAGAAAGTAATGAACTCCATATATTAGAATTAGTTCCTTTTATTTAATCCCACTTCAAGAATCAAGAAAGCCTTATCAAGTTTGACTTAAATGAAGAATTCAATTAAATAAAATGGAATTCAGTAAATAATAATCTAATTTTAAGGAATTCCAGGACAAAAGCAACTTATCATATCTGTTTTACTGAAAAAAATATTAGCAGATTAGAGGATACAGATGCAATATGCTTTACTTTAAATGGAAGTATAGTAACTTGCTTAGAATAAAGTTATAAATATATAGAAGATGAAAGTGAGCTAAGTTCTTCTATTGATATTTAAATTGAAACACCTTAATAATTATCTAGAATTTTTCATATAGAAGAATATTAAAGTAATTAATGGTTTGTTATTGGATTTAATAGGACAGAAGTTGAGGATTAAGAAGACGAGGATGAATACGATGGGATGTAAGTTGATTTAGTTGCACTTAAAGGAGAACCTGAAAGCATGGAAAGCTCAGGTAAAGAATCAATTCTCAAAGTAAGCGGTAACATTAAGGATATAAATCAATACAGAGACTCTTTGGAGTATAAGGTAGTAAAAATAAGCAAAGATTTTTATACTTTGTTTTAGTCTATTACATCTAATAGCGAGACATTTGAAGTAGTAGATAGTGGGAAAAAAATTAAAAGTCAAGTAGAATTAGAAATTAAAGGAATAAAAGGATAAATTAGAGGAGTTGAGTATGTTAAATTCTAGATTGATGATGACGATGCTTTCATATCTTTGAAATAAGGAGAGGCAAAATTCTTCTAATTCATTCCACCATGCATAATAACTTATGACTCTGAATTAAAAATATTGAAATATTATTTTTGCTAGCATTTTTCAACATCAGAAGAATCTAAGAAATAGCCAAAAGACTTAGCCTCAAGGACTATATGTATTGAGGAAAAGTATTAACTTAAAGAAGATACTAATTATAAGCCTAAGGAAAAGATAGATTAACAAAACGATATTCCCAAGAAATAAGAATAACAAAATTAGATAGATTAAGGAAATTAACAAATATAGAAGCCGGTAATTTAATAATAGCCTGATAATTAGTAAGCAGTGCAAAACTAGGTATCCAAAGATAGCTTGGAAAGTGAAATTAAACATAATTAGATTGTATAGTAATTAGAAGAATAAAAAGTAGAATAAAATTAACAAAAAAAAGAAGATGAATATTTAATAAAACCTAACCAAATTTAATATAGTAAAAAGTTTGTTAAGCAATTGATAAACAACTTTAAAGAATACCAATCTAAAGCAAAAAAAGTTATTTATACAGACTAAAGATACGCCTATGACCACTTTTCAGGTGGTCAAAATATTTAGCAGCTCTACGCCTATACAAACCTTTAAGCAAATTATTTGAAAAAGGATTTTGATAGTATTTATAAGTAACCATCTATTCACTCTATTGATTATATTTACGAAAAAGATAAGCTTCTTCTTTGTACAAATGAACCTGATGGCTTATCTTATATATATGCTTTCTCCTTATAAGAATACTCAAGGATCCATGAATTTATTTAAAAATAAGAATAAGAATTTATAAATATTAGAGATAGCTCACTAAAAGCAAAGGAGAAAAATTAAAAAAAGATAGCTCATATTTAAGAAGCAAAGAAGTAAATTCAGAATGAAATGAATTAATATAGAATATTTTGTTCTAAGACATAAATCATTCAAATACATGTTGTTTACTCATATTTTCTGGCCATCGTTTTTGCAAATGGAGTTATTTTAAAATCAGTTGATTCTCTGTTTGTCTAAACTCCTTACAACAAAGCTCCATTTATCGCTATAGAGTAATCTTTACTCACAGTGAAATAAGTGATTTTTAGTTAATCAAAAAAATATTTTCTTATTTTGTCTACTGATAATCAAGTAATTGTTATGAATACTTTAACTCAAGAACTTAAATTCTAGAAATCTGATGTTATGTTCGCTAATTTTAGCCATGACTAAGAAAATCTTATCTATCTTTTAGATAATAAATCAATTTAAGTGTATGATTTCATAAATAAGAAAGAATAAGGAAGTTATAGTAGAGTTGGTTCTCAAGAAAATCTAAAAGTCATACACTTTGAAGAGTATAAACCAGGAAGCTTTTTTTCTGTTTAATACTAAGTCAATACATTATCGTAAGAATGTAATGAATGTAATAATGCTGGTTGTAATATATGCAAAGAATATAATGTGTTTGCCTTTTAATCTAACAATATTTCTAAATTTTAATAAATAAAGTTAGATATTTAACATTCCTGGAGTGCAAATGATTAAATCAATGATGATTCTTTTGTTAAGTGTCACTATAATCCTCAAATTAAGCAATTTACTTCTATTTTAAATTAAAAAGGATCAATTTTCATCCTTAACATTAATGAAAATGAATAAATAGATCCTCAATTTAAAGTGCCTTAATGGACATTATCTGGACAATGTATTTCTGGATTTGTTTATTTCCCTTACAGAGAAAATAGCTAAAAAGATTACTTCTATTACAAGCCTAGAGATGGTTAAAAATGCACTTACTTATTACCATCTATTATGGTATTTTCAGGAGCCTTTCACTTGACTAGAATATTTTTGTTTGACGAGGGAAAGGCTGTTTTAGTAGATAGTGAAGATCAAGAAGCCCTCTAAGTACTTAAATAAAGTAACACTCTTATCTCTATTGAAGAGTATACTAAGTTAATCAACAATAAAGTAGATAGCTTTACTTAACATCCTGATTACTATTTATTATATGAAAAAATGGAATAGCTTAAACATATCTTAAACTTTTTAGAAGATAACAATGTTGAAGATATAATAGAAGCCAAGTTTTAAGAGGATTTGAATAAAATGAATTAGTAAATGTAACACATCAAATAACATAAGGAGTAATAAGTAATTCAGTAAAATAATATACAACATAAAAACCCAAATTAGCAAACTCCTAGTTTATAATAATAAGCAGGACTACCAATCATTTAAAGTGGAAATTAGATTTAACAGATAGAAAATAAAAATTTTGGCAAGAATGCTTAAAATTAAGTTTCAATGGAGTTGGTAGATTAGAAAAAACAAATTGAAATGGAAGAAAATTTAAAAAGAGAAAACTAGCTAATCCAATAACTAAAATAATCTTAACATATTGATTTTAATTCTATTCAAGATAGAGCTTAGAAAATACTAGATCTTTTCTTGCAAACTGCTTAAGATTTAGTTGAATAGAATGAGAGATTTAAATCTTAAATTGAAAATATCCCAATCAACTTTAACTAAAGCATAAAAAATTAGAACCAAGCTAAAATTAGTTAAATAGGCATAAACCAATTAGTACATTTTTCTGAAAATAAAAAGGATGTTACCATATTTGCCAATAATAACTAGCTATATTTATATAACAAAACCAAATAAGCTTTAATTTAAATGAATGATTCAAGCTCAAGCTTTAATGGATTTGCTCAAATTTAATTTATTTCTAAATTCCCTTAAAATAATGATAAAAGACTGCATTTACTTGTAGCATTAAAACAAGAGTAGCAAGCTTTGTTTGCTCAAGCTTAAAACCAATAATAAAATTGTGTTTTTCACATTATAGTTGATGATAATTCCCCGAGTTTTAAAGTATAAAGAATTGTCTATAAATATGGATCTAAGTCCATAATTAACATTTCAACCTGCTATGGAGAGAATAGAGTTTTAATAACTTATGCTGATAATACTGTTGAGCTACTTATAGGAGGATAAGGAAGCAACTCTGATTTTAAAGTTATTCATTAATGGAAGGCTGATTTTGCTATTTTTTCTATGATTGGCACTATCTTTATAGGATATTATAATACTTTGGAAGAGCACGTTTATCTTCATCATGAAAGTGGAAATCACGAAGTCTTTTTACTAAAAAAGTTAAATCTATCAGAAACAGCAGGTGTTAGCTTCATTAAAATATTATATATGTACTAATATAATTCAGAGTGCTTTTTAGTAGTTGGAGTTAATCATAGTTCTTTCACACCTATACCAATATTATCAAGTACACTCACTCCAGTAACAAATCAGAGCTAGCTTAATTATTCTATTAATTTTAAAACATCAAACACAAGTATTTCTTAAATTTAATTCAAAGCAAGTTTTTCTAAATAAATGAAACAGCTTTACTTATCAAACAATATAACTAATTTAGTCTATGTCTTTCCTATCTCTTTAAATTAGATTATTCATAAACCATAAATTTGCACTTTGGAACTTGCTAGCTTAAAATTCATAAACGGATTTTTCTAATCTCAATAAGATAGTGAAAGTACAACCTATGAATTCTTTGATTTCAGCTAGATGACAGGATCCAAGATAAAATTCTCAAAAAATAGTAAATCAATTTATTATTAATTAGATTTTTGAGTGTTTCAGTAATTGTGAGATTAATATTTTTATATGATTGAATTATTTGTAAGTTAAAATTCATTTTATCTTTATTTTTAAATTTAGTTAATTATTCAAATTAATTTTAACTTTATTTATGTATGTCCTCTTATTTTATTAGATAGTTTATTTTCAATTTTGTCTTTTTAGAATTTTTCAAAATTTTAATATCAAAAAAATAATTTTCTAAATGAGAAAAAAAATTAAAATTATGAATAAAAAAAATAATTTCAATTAAATTCCTTATTGATTTCTTAAATATTGTTTGTAAAAAATACTTTTACTTTTTTATATTCTAAGTTAATTTTAAAATTTATCCTCTAGAATATATCAATCCAACTAAAGTAAAGGGAGACACAATCTTTTTATATAAGGAATAAATATTTTTTTAATAGCATATTAATTAATAGAAGGAAATATTGGTATCAAAATAATATCTTATCTATTTTTTACATTGTTAAATAAATTAAACAAGACTATCTATTAATTTAAATAAAATTTTCATTAATTAATTTTATTTTATTAAAGATAAAGCAAATCAATCTTTAATACTATTGTAGCAGCAGTATTAGTAGTAGACATGTTTTCAAGTAAAAACCAAAATCAATAGGAAAGTTCAATATTTAGTTAGTCTAAAGTATTACCTGCTTTTAGCAATTTTGGAGCTTCTATGAATCAACCCCAAAGTAATTAAAACATGCTTAACAATTAACTAATATTTATACGCAATTTTTATTAAAATAGATTCATTTAATATTAATTTTGCTCAGTCTAAACCTCTTTTTGAAAGTTAAATCGGTTCAAGTATGCCATCATTAAGTAATCAAAACAGTAAGCTAGCTTTTGGAGGCTAAAAAGAAGCAGTAGAATAGCAAGAAACGACTTTAGATCCATATATTTAGGAGATTGAAAGAAAATAAAAGTTATTATAAGAAGCCAAAACTAATAAAAAGTTGAGAGAAGAAATCATCAAATAAGAAGATGTATTAAGAGAGAATCCTAAATTGAAGAAAATTGATGACGCAATTAACAAAGTAATATAGTAGACTGATTAGTTTATATCTTTAATATAATGCAAAGAGGAAAACTATATGTTTCCTAAAAGAATAGAAACCATTTAAGCAGAAATATAAAAAATTTCAAATGGAATTAAATATGGAAGCAATACTTCTTAGTTTTAAAAAGTTTTAAGTGATTTGGGCTATCTATGCTGGGAAACTTCTAATAAGTTAGAATAAGTGGAAATCGAAATGAGAAGAATACAAAAATAAATTAATGAAGGTGATTAGAAATTGTAGAAAAACTCACTCACAACAATAAGTAAGAAATAAATAGATAGCAATTAGTATAATAAAAAGAGATTGGAAGATTTAGACGTAAAACTGAACCACTTAAAATGTATCTTCGAGGAATTCAATAAGAATATTGATTACATCAATAAATCTAAAGAAATAAATCAAAAGAAAAATTTGGAAAAAATGATGAGCAACATTAGTTTAATATAATAAGATGCTGATACTTAGTGCTTTCAAACATAGACACTAAACAGCAAAATTTAAGATAAAGATAATTCTGAAGTTCACTTATTTCTAAATGAAAGTATTGATGTTAAACTCTAGGTTCTAGAAAATATGATCGTTTCTCGCTTCAAAGAATTGCATGAGAAAGTTATTTAGCTTGATTTATAATTAATAGACAACTAGTAAAAGTAAAAGCAAGTTAAAGGTAGAATTGACCTTGATTTTGATAACATTGATTTAGATATAGATTAGTCTAAAAATAATCAATAAAACCAAAGCGAATATCATTTACTACACTACTCTTATTTAAAAAGCTAGCTTGAAAAAGAAAGTAATCCTACTTAGCAAAGTGACCGTATTCAAAATTTAAAGTTAGCTGGTCGTGTTACAATGACTGAGAATTCTGACCATAATCTAAATTAGAGGAAGATTGGAGCATAAAAATAATAAAAGAAAGAGATCGAATTTGATCTTGATGAAAACTTTAGCAGTGATACAGAATAAGAAGAGCATTCTTAAGATTAAATTGAAGAAGTTTAATTAGATCCATTTTAAATCTAAAAAAATTTTATTTAATGCTAATCATCGATTATGCGAATTAGCACAGTCGGAGGAAGAATTAATTTTTCCTAACCTCAAAAAGATTAAAATGATGAATTGGAATTCAGAATCTAATGTGGTAACTCTAAAGTTCCTATCCCACATAACATTAAGTTTAGAGAAAATTTATTTAAATAATTAATGTCTTCAAAAAAACTATCATAGTCTCAATAGGATAAAGAAATATACTTAGGCGAGCATCATTATTATTAGAACAATAAATTAATCGTTCAAAATTTATTAACTCCCTTATAATATGAGCATTTAGGAAAAGAAGCAATCACAAAAGAAAAAATGAAAACAATTGTTAATGAAACTTAAAAAGTTAATCATGTATCAAAAGTAGATAATAGCATAAATCTTAGGACTGCAGGGGAAAATAAGTTGCCATAAAAATCTAAAGGAGATGATAATATAGGAAGAATGGTAGCAAGTATTAAAGAAGGAGTACCTTCACCTAGAACAGAAAAACTACCACCAATAATGGTCAAAACTAAAAAGACAGACTCTTTTACAGTTAATGAAAGCGAAATTATGAATCCCTTGAACACAGATTCATCAGATGAAGATTAGGAATATGAATAAAACATTTCTGAATTATAAACCAATAAAGATAACAAAAGCTAACTTCCTCTAAACGTCTTAGGTAATAGAGGAATATCTATTAATTTATCAGAGGTTGGAGCTTTAAAAAACAATGCTAATAAACAGCAATAACCAGAAATACCTCAAAAAAGTGGTACACTATTTTAAAATATTAAAAAAGATAATGAATAGGCTTAATAATAGCAAAATAAGAATACACCTAATTTGTTAGCGTAAAACTAATTTACACTAAGCAATAATTAAGAAAAGTAAACTATTCAAAATACAACTTAATAATAAAAAAATCCTCAAACAAGCAATGCTACTAATTCATTGTTTGCAAACCTACCAAATAACCCAATTACTTTTACTAAGACATAATAAGAATAAAAAGGATAAATTATTTAACCAAAATAGCAATAATAGGCTGAATCAATAATTAGTGCTAAAACTGCAAATTAAGGCTAAACAGAAAAATCTAAAGCTTAAGTTGCAGCATAGCCTCCTTCATCACCTCCATAATCCTAAGTTGAATAATCAGTGTCATTAGGTTAATTTGGTTAAAATAAATTATAACCAAAATAGGAAGACAATAAATCTGCTTCTTAAGCAAGTTCTTAATTTTAAGAATAAAATAAACAAGGTTTAGGTTTATTCTAATAATCTATAAAACAAAATGATTAATAAAAGGCATAATAACCTCCTTCATCTCCAACTTAAGCTCAAGTGACTCAATAAACTAGCTAAAGCATATTTGGAAAAGGAATAAACGAAGCTAAAAAAATAGGAAACGCTGGTGATTAATAAGCTCTTTCTACCTAGGGAAAACAATAAATTTCATAAGGTTTGTTTAGTTAGGCTACTGCAGGGTAACAATAATAGCAAAAAGCTTCTTAGCCACCTGCCTCTCCTCCATAGGATTAAGTTAAAAAATAAGCTTAGTAGGAATAGTTTGGAGTATCTGCATTTAATTTAAATCAGCAACCTTAATTAGGATTATTTGCAAAGCAGTAAACAAATCCTTAACAGTAAAAGGCTTCTTTACCACCAGCTTCTCCTTCTCAGGAGTAAGTCAAAAAGTAGGCTTAATAAGAATAGTTTGGAGTATCTGCACTTAATTTGAATCAGCAATCTTAATAAGGATTATTTACCAAGTAGTAACCTTAATAATAATAATAATAATAACAATAATAATAAAAGGCTTCTTTGCCACCTGCTTCTCCTCCTTAGGATTAAGTCAAAAAGCAAACACAATAAGAATAGTTTGGCGTCTCTGGACTAAATTTAAATCAATAAACTAATTAAAGTACCTTATTAGGACCCTTTTCAAAGTTATAGTAAAAGCCTGAGGCTCCTCAACCTGCTGGAGAAAAGGATAAAGATAAAAATTTACCACCAGCTCCTGCTACTTCAAGCGTAAATAATAATCCAGTTAACTAACAATAAGGTGGAGGTTTATTTAATTTCTTAAATAACAAACCTAATAATACAGTTTAATAACCCTAACCAGATAGTAAATAAGAAAACAAAACATAAGTAACTCAACAAAACAATGAAGTAAAATAAAATTAACTATTTTAAACTAATAACAGTGTTATAGGTGGTGGTTTATTTAATTAATAATAAACTTAACCTGATAATAAATAGTAGGAAGCAGGCATCAAATAGTAAACTCAAGGTTAAGGACTCTTTAGTTTTTCTAATACTTCTAACAACACAAACTAAAATGGATTGTTTGGATAAAAAAATAGTTAAATGCCAGCTTTTAATGCATTATCAGGTGCTAACCAAAATCAATAATAAGATAAAGAAGGTGAAGAAGTTGGAATTAAAAAGAAAAGACTTTCCACAGAAGATAAATAGAACAGCTAGCAAGCACCTGCACCTAATCAATTCAACTAATTTGGATTTTCAAATTAAAATAATTAATTGAACTTGAATAACACAAATTAGGCATTTTAAAATTAACAAAATTAAAATGGAATGTTCCAAATTAATTAACAACCGTAACAGTAAAACAATACTAATTAATCCACAAGTAAGTTAAGTGCTTTTAATTTTGGAAATAGTAATTTAAATGTTTAAAATAGCTTGTTTTAAGGTGTAAATAAGCCAGCAGCAGCTTTTAGTGGTAATACAAACAGTCTTTTTGGAGGTTAAAATAATACCAATAATGGTAATATGTTTGGTTTTAACTAGTAACCCTAATAATAAGGGCTTCCATAATCAGGTTTTGGTACTGGAAATACTTCTATATTTGGGTCAAATACTAACAGTTAACCATAAAATAATTAAGCCTTTAAGCAAGATCTTTCAAAGATTTCATTTGGATCATTTGGTTAGGGTCAATAACAATAACAATAATAACAACAATAACAGCAATAATAATAACCTAATTAATCATAAAATATGTTTAGTAATTTTGTTCAACAATAAGGCACTTCTCTTTTCTAAACTGGTGGTTAATAGAGCAATCCAATGTTTGGAATGCAAGGTAACACCAGTGCACCTGTTATTAATAACTCAAATACTGGAAGTTTTTTTAATAAACCTAGAAAATGAGATAAATATTAAAGTTATTCATAAATAATATGTTTTTATAATTTTAATGTAACTTATACATTTTAAAATTGTGCTTTTTAATTAAATAATTAAACTAAACATTTTATTTTAACAAAATACGCCCACACATACACACATATAATACTGAGAAACCACAAAAAAAACAATTAATAAATATGAAAATAAAAATACTTTCTTTAACTTAAGTCTTTTTTTCTTTTTTAAAAGTAAGATTCATTCATTAATGATTGAGTTTAAATGACATAATTGTATTGAAATATTTCAATTTCTTTTTTTTTAAATAATTTTTAGTAATTTTAGTCAAAGATTTGATAAAAATATCTAAAAAGTGTTTATAAATTATTTTTTTAATTATATTTTGTAACAACTAAAAATACTACTTTGCTAGTACAAATCAGAATTTATTTCAAATAAATTTACCTTTTTGGAAATACAATTTTATAAAATCATTCTAATGAATTATTTTACTTAGTTAAATTAAAATAGTTGATAAAAACGCTTATCTTTCTTGAAATTGATTTTTAAACGTTTTAACAATTTTTAATTAAAAAGAGAGAGAAAAACAAAAATTTTAAGGATCCCTTAATTAGAGTTAGACAAAAATTTTTGACATAAAATAATAATTAAAATAATCAATTGATCTATTTTAGATAAGAAATATATAAAATGAACAAATAACTCATTTTAGTTCTTGTAATAGCTTTGCTTGTTAGCTCTTGCTCAGCTTTAAGACATAAGAAAAGACACAATCACAGATTATTTGCCTAAGTCAAATAAGAAGGAGGAGCTTAAAATGCCACTCTTTAAGAACTACTAGAATTAGATTTATCAAACTTTTCATGTGATAATCTTGCTGAATATTAGTAGTACTAAGGAAGAATGGAAGACTTTGTAAACTTCTTTAATCACAATCCTGAAGAGTAGCTTTAATAATCAATAGCAGCTTTGGGTTAAGCATCACTCCTCTTAAAAAAGGCCAAGCAATTATTTGATGAACCCTCTGGAATTTCTCTTTCACAAACCAGCAAAAGCAAATTGAAAGCAAAACATCACTATGACAAGCTTTCTAAGCATTTAAATAACATTAATCAAATTATTGATCCATAATCAGTTGAAGAAATACAATCAGCTTTTATTTTAATTTCAACTTCTGACGATCATGAACAAATTAAACAAAAAATTGATGAAGTCATAACAATCATTTAAGTTTTAAAGGAGTAATTCTCTAACCTTTTAAGCGATAAAGATAGTTTTGAAGCTTATAGTGAATAACTCAGTCAAAAAGTTGAAGATATTAAAAATAAATCTGAGAGTTGCAATGCATGATTTCCTAACACAGTGGATAGAGTTATAAAAATATTATGAAATATTTTATAGAAATTTAATTGGAATTACTCGTTTTTCTTTATTTAGTGGTTAATCTTAAATCAATTAAATCAACTTTCCACAAAAGTATATTTAATATGAAAAATATGCGTTTTTGAACACAAATTATATGAAATAGAAAAATGGCAGTTTACTAATTTTATTTATAAAATCATTTAATTTTAATATATTTATTTTTTTAAATAATTTTTTAAATTAATATTTTCATTATTAATTTCACAATTATTTAAATTTGTAAACTTGCTAAGAGAAATAATTTTAGTAAATTAAATTATTTGTTATTAAATCATTCAAGCTAAGAAATGTTAAAGAGATCTTTCATGATTTTATATCTACTATTTTTCTGGTTATTAACTATACATTTTTATGAATTATTTGTAATACATTTTATATTTTTTCAAATTTTTATTAAAAAATTAATTTTCAACATATCAATTAAATTATTAGCAATACAATTGAGTCAATTATTTAAGTCAAGTTATTTTATTATCTAAATAATTTTTTATTTACTGAGAGAATCAGAGATAGTAGTAGAATAAAAATAAATTTTGAGATATGATTAGTCTTAAATTCCTTTTTAATCAATTTATAATTTGCAAAGGATATTTAATGATGATGATCTTTAACAGATATTATTTTAACAAATATTTGTTAAAGTGTATAAATTTATTGGTTTTAATATATTTATTATGAATTTTAAATAAAAAGCAAAAAACCTTTTTGAAAATTTAAAACTAATGATTTTTAGTATTATAATGCAAATTAATTTAAAATGATTATTTAATGATAATTTAAATGGTATGTTATATTATTATTATTATCATATGATATATTTTGTTGATAATTTAATATTCATTAAAATAAGTAGAAATCAATAAATTATCTTAAATAAAAAGTTAAGTTATAATGGAGTTAAGTTAGGACGCTTATAATTTCAGTTAGCTTGTTTTAGAAGAATTTGGTGCTCCATACAGAAAAGAAGAGATAGAAAAAAAGATACTTAACATAGAAGAAAAATACAAAAACTTAGATGAATCAAATTCATTAAATAATCAAGAAAAGTATTCACTAGATTATGAAAAAAAATTCAATAATATCAAAGATGATGAAGATAAGCAAAAGGAATTAGAGTAAATTATGAAAGGGAATCCATATCTATAAGCTATGGGATGCTCACATGATAGAAGAAAGGTTTTATATTATTTTCTTTGTATTTATGTAAAGTTTATTATTTTTAATTATTAAATATGAATTTAGGAAAGAGAGCTATTTGAAAAGCCAACTAAAGAAAAGTTAGATAATGCTGAATATTTTAAGAATGAAGGAAATAAAGCAATTAAAGAAAAAGATTATGATAAAGCAGCTTATTATTATCAAAAAGTAATCAAAAAGAAAATAAATTTCTTTAAACATTTTAGAAATGTTAGTTTAAATTCATATTTTTCTAGAATATTGCAAATTATTATTTTTTAAATTTAATTTAAATTAATCACAAAAATATCGAATAGGCCCTTCTTTAATTTGATTACACTTTTCCAGATAATAATGACGAATAATAAAGATTTGATCTTTTAAGTTAATAATGTTTTGTAAATATGTCTTTAGTAAAATATTATCAGAAAGAATATGATGAATCTTTGCAAAATGCTAGATAGGCACTTAAATTGAACCAAAAAAATATCAAAGCATTATTTAGAATTGCTACTATCCACCTCGAAAGGGATGAGTATGATAAAACAGAAGAAGTAAAATTGTTAACTTTACATTTTTTAATTTAAATTTAGAGTTTATAAATTTGAGAAAATAATTTTAAATCATTTTTAGTACCAATTTCTAAATAAATTTAATAAAATTTTTAAAAAAAGTATTATTAAAATTAAATAAATGTTGATTTTTATTTCCGTATGTAGTGAAATTAAAAAAATTAAGGAGTGTTTATAAAATAATCAAACTGAAATAAATAGTTTTATTGAAATAATTAATAAAAAAAGCTTTCTATTTTAATAAAAAATAATTTTTAATTTAGATTATCAAGCAAATGGAAGAAATAGATAATAATAAAGAAGTTTAGTAATTAAAATCCTCGCTTATACTTTAGGTAATACATTTAATTTAAATTCAAACTAAATATTAATATTTTTATTGAATATAGAAATCTAAATATTAAAAAGATGAAAAAAAAGTTTATGCAGACATATTTAGCAAGTTGGATAAAGAAAATTAAGAAAATTGAATAAAAACAATGTAATTAAATTGTAGATAAATTTAAGAAATATCTACAAAGTTTTTGAAAATATCTAATTAGTTTATTTATTTGTTTTTAATTGTTAAATTGTATTGAAATTTATTAATTGGCTACATTAAATCAAAAATAATAGAGTAATCCTAAATAATTTATGTCTAAATTGATTAAATATTGATGTAATATATTTTAAAAAGATAAATTGAGAAAATCTATTCAAACTTTTAAAGATTTTATCATATATTTATTCTCGTATTTTCTAAAGTATGAGAAATACGATTTATTTACTCATTTATTTCTTATATTAAAATAAACATAATAAATCTTCTGATTAAATTAATGATATTCACATCTTATTTATTTTTTAACAAGGCAGAGGCAAATCTCTTTTATAAAAGAATTTCGCTCTAATAAATACAGTTCTTATAACAAAAAACTCATAAAATTAATAAAAACAATATATTTCATAAAATAAGTCCTAGAAAAACAAAGAGATGAACAAATAATTACTTTTATTAGCTCTTTTAGGAACAGCTTTGATTGGATCAGCTGTTTTCCTTTTAGCAAAATCTAATCACAAGATTTAAGGAAATGAAGAAAACATCGCTTAGTTATGGTAACAATGGAAAAAGACTTATAACAAAAAGTATGCTGATCCTGATTTGGAACATTTCAGAATTTAAGTTTTTGCTTCTAATTTAGACTTCGTTAACTAAGATACTACTGGTACTATGGGTATCACTTAATTCTTTGATTTAACTCGTGAAGAATTTGCTGCTACCTATCTTACTGAAAAGGTTTCTGATAATGCTGAACCTATTGCTGAAGATATCCCTATCGATGCTTCAACCGATATCAACTGGGTTACTGAATAAAAGGTTACTGATGTTAAGAATCAAGGATCTTGTGGTTCTTGCTGGACTTTCTCTGCTACTGGTGCTGTAGAATCAGCCTTGATCATCGCCGGTAAAGCCTAGAGATCAATCAACCTTTCTGAATAATAACTTGTTGATTGCTGTACTGCTGAATACGACAATGCAGGTTGCAACGGTGGTAATAAAGATTAAGCTTTCAGATACATCGAATCTAACCCTATCACTACTGAAGACAACTATCCTTATAAGGCTGTTAACTAAAAATGTAACACTTAAAAGGCTGCTTTGACTCCTAATTATACTATCTCTAACTACAAGTAAGTTAATGCTTCTACTGAAGACCTTGCTGAAGCCCTTAAGATTCAACCTATTGCTATTTCAGTTGATGCTTCTAATTGGTCTTTCTACACAGGTGGTATTTTCTCCAATTGCAATAACACTACTCATAATCACGCTGTCCTCCTTGTTGGTTTCTAGAATGATGCTTGGATTGTTAAAAACTCTTGGGGTCCTACTTGGGGTGAAAAAGGTTACATTAGACTTAAAAATGGTAACACTTGTGGTCTCGCCAACGTTCCTTTCTATCCTATTGCTTGATATAAATTCCACAATTAGAATAATAATTGAAAATAAATTATAAAATTTAAAAATGACATATTTGTAGCAATTTTATATAAATTGAAAGTTTTTATTTTTAAAACATTTTTTGTAAGAAAAAATTAATTCATTGCAATATTAACAAATTTTTCACTTTATCTTGCTTAATTAATTGCTTGTTTGTTTTTCCTATTTTTATTTATCAAGTATTTGTATTTTCAATTTGCTTATTTAATATTCTAAGTGTCCTTTAGAAATGTAATCAAGAAGTAAAAGAAAGCTTTTGATGTTATTAGATGCAAGCATGAAAGGAAATAAGTTAGAAAAACAAAACAAATGAAATTTTTGATAAATATATACAAATAATTGAAGAGTTTATTAAAAGTTTATTTATTATTTATTGAAATATTTTTTTAGTAGAGAAAGATTTTTATTTTATTATAAAATGTTATTTTAATCAGTAATTTCTAAAAAAGTTATTTATAAGCTAAACTAACTTTCCATGATCATTAGGTTTGTTGAAAAGCTCTTTAAATCTTTCAGATTGAATGTGCCAGTTCCAATCATGTGATTTATCAGAGCATGTGCTAAATGTAGCCATAAGACGTCTCGAATATTCAAATGAATACTCAGGATGACCTTAAAAGCAAAGCATACGTTTATCTTTAGAAAAGGCTATTTCGTTAGGAGAAGTATCGGATTCACCAATCTTTTCAAAGAATTCTGATGGCAAAAACTCAACGTAGTCACCATGACCTTTATTGATGAAAAGGGTATTTATTTCTTCAGCAAAAATATCTTTGAAGAATTGTTCTTAATTAATTTGTTGGGAGATTCTTAACTCTTCATTTCCAATAACATGGAAATGAGGGTCTTTCTTTCTGCCTTCTGTTTATTTAACAACACCCCCAAATGTTTAGGCCATAATTTAGAATCCAAAACATATGCCAATAAATCTTAAATGAGGGAATTAATTGTAAATTTTATTTAAGAAACGACCTAAATTAATAACCCAAGGAATGTCTTCCCATGCACCTGCTCCGCTACCTGGTACAATTATAGCACGTGTCTTATTTAGGAGCTCTTCATCGGGATATTCTCCTTTAGCTACATTGAATGTAAACCAATGCTCAAATTTTCTTTTGAAGACTCCTTTATAGATAGCATTTACTGGGACAAAAGAACGTCCTTTTACAAATGATTCCCATCCAGATGGTTTATTAATAAATTGTATAAAAGTATTATTACGATTTGGTTCTTCTTAATTGAATTTTTAAATTTCATCTATCAAATCATCTAAGTTATCAAATTCTTCAAAATCTGTAAATTTATTACTTTAGAGATTTTAAGTTAATTCATCTGAAGATACTAGAGATATATTACGAAGAAGCATTAAATTTTAAAGACCTTATTCACTGAGCTTAATTAAGTATGTATAGGAGCTCAAATCATTAGTATTATATATATCTTATAAGCACAAAAATTCTTGTAATTCATAATATTCTGTGTGTTTCCACAAAGTTATCCAATCTTCTCTAAGTTTATTTTAAAGATCTTATTATTCACTGGAGTAGACTTCAACTTTTTTATTCCCAGTAAGCATTTCTTGATTCAATTCACTGTTAATCTCGCATAACAAAATCCTTGCGCCAGCCAATGTAGAAGCGTTTGTATCAGTATCCATAATTTCTCCAGATAGTACACCCTTTTCGGCATCATCGAAGTTAACGTATTGTCTTGAAAGTTAGTTTTCAACATAGAAAACAAAATTGATTTTTTTAGTTTAAGTATTTGTATTCTTCATTGTGTAAATAATATTATTAATTAGTTATTTTTTTATTAATTTATTGGTGTATACTTTAAGGTAAATTAATTAATTTCTGATTTTTTTTAATTAATCAGCTGTGTGACTGTTTTTTTTTATTATCAAAATATTTATTAAGGATAGCTATTTTTTTATTAAATAAATGATTATAATTTTAATTTGATTGAGTTTCATTAATTTAAAGATATTTTTTAATATTTACTTAGATTTTTACTAATATTACAAAAGCAACCTGATTCTCATAAAAGAAATAATTACTATCAACGGTAATACTCAAAAAAATAAGATAGACTAATTAAATTTGTAAATGAGATTGAAAAGCTTAATGAACAGGAATTTATTTATATTCAAGGACACAAACTTAAGCTTATAGGTTATTGCTCAAACTTAAATTTTATAGATTATTTTAGCAATTTTACATTTTAAATATAAAATTCATACGAATCTTAAAAAAGATCATGCATATATAATTGCATATTCTTAACAAAAGCAATAAGATTTTTATATGAAATTTTCAAATGAAAAAATATAATTAAAGGGAATATATTGGGTTATATATCATGAAAAATATAATAAATTGGTATTTATTAATATTTTTATAATGTTCTAACTTTTTTAAAATAGAGAATTAGTTGGTTTTACAAAATATTCCTCCTGTTAAACTAAACTATTTTGATTGAGATATTCTAAATAAATTTTGATCTGGGTTTGATTAGTAGTTTAGGAACAATAATATTTAATAATAGAGTTAGATAAACTTAAAAATGAGCTTATAGCTGTAAGTATGTTGATTTATAGGTGTTAAAACAAAAATGTTATTTAAAAATTAAATTTGAACATATTGTACTGAGTGATTCTTCTTTGAGCTAATTTATAAAAAAATTTAAAGAAACAAATACCTATGATATTGTCAATACTTTACTAGAAATCAATAATGCAGAAAAATTTGTTAGTAGCTTTAATTTTCCTTACCATCTCCATAGAACAAATCCAGAAGGAAGTTGAAAATTCATTATTAACTTTTTTAATTAGAAGACTTTTGATAATTGAGATGGACTCAGGTTAAATTCTTTTATTAAATAATTTGTTAGAAAAAATTTCTTTAATATTGCATATCATTTTCATATGCAAATCAAATGAGTTTAAATAAAAGAATTAACATTCGTATTATCATAATTCTGATCAAGCAAGAACTATTTTCTTTTATACATATTGACTATTTTTAAAAATTGCTAAATATCCTACTATAAATATAAATTTTCTTTTAAAATAAGCTATATCCCTTCCTTAAAAATCTTCATACCTATTAAATAAGAAAAATTCCCATTAAATTATTTGTTTTTGCGTTTATATTTTAAATTCAACTCATTTAAATTTAATTATAGACAAATTTAATCAGACTTAATTTTCTATTGTATTATATTTAAAACAATCATATTCTGTTAGAGCTAAAAAATATACTTTGGTATAGATTAATAACTTCCACATTATATTTCAATCAATTTAATTCAAATTTTATATTATTTTAGCTCAATAATAAATTTAGTTAAATCAATGAGTAAATTTATAAAATTATTATTATTCTTTTATTTTTAAATTATTATATAATTTCTATTTTAATTTATAAATTGTTAAATTGAATATATTATATTAGAATAAACTTAAAAAAACTCTTAAACTCTAAGCAAATACAAAACTTTAAATGGATTAAAAAGCAAAGATTATTTTTTATCTTCAGAAAGTAATCTCAACCTAATTGGTGGAAGTGACAATTACCTAGATACTACGCAACAAATGTCATTTTTTTAATTATGACAATTCATAAGAAATAAATTAAGATGTGCAAGGCAAGAATAATTATTATGAGCCTTACATTTTGACTTAGATAAACTAAAAGTTATTTTTTGAATAAAAGAAATTCTTAATGACAAATTAAAAGCATAATCAATATAAACAAATTCTTTGACTAATAATTATTGTGAGCCTTACACATTAACTTGGATAAAAATTTAAAAAGATATTTTTTGTATAAAAGAAATTTTGTTGATAGTAATAAAAGTATTCACTCTTGAGTATTTATGTAAAAATTCAAATTGATCTTAGTTTAATTTGAAATAAAATATATTATAATAAGATTGCTGAGTAGAATTATAGCTGATATTGTAATGCTATTTTATGTTAAATTATTTAAATCAATAAATTCAGATCTATTCTAGTTTAATAGATTACAAAAATATCAATGTATTTGATTCTGTTTTAAAAAAAATAAATTTTCAAAAATAAAATATAAAGATATTTCTTTTATATGGCATATCTTAGAATAAAGAATAAATAGTCGCTACTCAGAAAATATTCAAATCTAAGTAAAATGATCTTTATATTTTATTAAAAAAAAACAAATTTAATTTTTGAAATAATATTTAAAATCAAATAAGTGAATTCTATTTTTTATTTTAAAAAATAAATAAAAATATTTGAAAAAGCAAGATTTTGGTTTAGCTCTAATAAAATAATTACTAGCTTAGTTATGATTTATTTCAAGAAAACTATAGCACAAAACTTTATTTTAATATATTATTTTTAAAATAGTTATAAAACATTAGTTTAATTAATTGCAACAACAAATATTATATTATAAATTACTATCTATTTAAAAATAAAAAAACAAAGAGAATGACAGAATATGATATGATTAAAAATTAGAGTATTTAAAGTAAACATTTTAAACGAAATAGTATTAGTATTAATAAAATTAGTTTTGTGCTAAAACAATTAAAATTTTATTTATCAAATTTTTTATAATAAATTATAAAGAAATCAATTAAAAAATCATTTAGAATTATCAGCATTAAGTATTTTAGATCTTCAAAGAAAAATTAAATAGTAATATTAATTAAAAATATTGCAATAAATATACTTTAATAATATTTTTAAGGTTTTTTATAGTGAGTTAATTTTGTAAATTTTAATTTGTTTAAACATGTTTTTATTAAAAATAAAAAATATATTAAAATTTTTAATAAATTATTTTAGATTTAGAAATAGAAGAAAACCTCTTCATATCTTTATAATAATGAACTGAAGGTTAAATTTGTTTTTTTTAATCTTATTCTATAATAAATTTGCATCTTCGATATTTTTAAACTATTTCTTATAAAATATATTGTATTGTATATATAGCATTTATTAATTAAGAAAATTATTTAAAATGATTAAATAATTTAATGTGAGAAGTATCTTAAAATTATACATTAATTTATTTAAAGTTTTGCAAATTATTTTGTTTTATTTTTGTAATGCTTTTATTACAATTTTTAAATTTAGTGAAGCAATTAGAAAAAATAAAAATCTATTAGTCTGTTTATTGATACAAAATATAAAACAATCTAATATTAATTAAAACAAGTGCTTTAGTATCGATGAAAGACAAAAAATTAATAAATAAATTATCATTTTTGATACAAAATTAACTTTTGTTAGTATTTCATCTATTCAATTAAACTGCTAGAATATCTTTGCTTAAATGAAATAAATAAGATTATCTAAAAAATCAAAGAATATTAATCTATCAAAATCATATCTTTTAAAATTAAAATTATTAAGAATACTTAACTTTTTTCTTATTACTTTTAAGTGTAAGGAGCTGATTGATATAAGTAAGAAGTTATCAAAATTATTTTAATCTTATTGATAATTAATTTTATTTATGTTTCTTTATGTTTTTTAGCAATTACTGAAGCAAAGTTACTTATTTATTTAACAATATGCAATTTTTTCTAATAAATAAAATTTTTTTGTGTTTTTAATAAAAATTAGATCTTTCAAAAAAGATTTACTTTAATTTTGAAACAGAATGATAATCTTAAGTTCACTTTAATTAGATAAAAAATGAGATAATTAGCATTAAGTTCTTAATAAAAATACTTAAATAGAGTTTTTTAGATATTATTTAAAACAAAATCAACAATTATGCTATTTTAATTATAATGTAGAATTATTTTTATAGAACTCATTTTTTTTCTAATAATTCAAAGTTTAATACTCTCGAATGAACAATTTAATAGTTTAATCTGAATTTTTAATTTATGGTTAAGATTAAAATAATAACACTATGAAAAGAATTTACTTTAGCTTTCAATTATTTATTTACTTTAGTTAAAAGTTATTCAAATTATCATTTTCATAATATATCAAAAATTAATTGATAGATAGATAGATATCATAAAATATTAGAAATTAATTAAAGTTATCTAACTAAGCATAAAGAAATAGATGATGATCATAAGTCCATAAAATACTTCTTATCAATTCAACAGCAATACTCCTTCTAACACCTAAAGCATGTTAAATTCATAAGGGAGCTAAGGTTAAATTAAATAAAAAAACAAATTAACGATAACCATCCGACCATAAAATGAATATTAAGTATATTAAAACTCAGATTCTAACACTCCTTTAAAAGATATTATATTTGGGCCTTAAATAAAGAAATAAAAAACAGGTTTTAGCCAAGCGTCTCTAAACAAAACATCTAGTTAAGGGTTTTTAAATAAGTCGAATGCCAACCAAGGTTTAATCTTAATGCCTACCGATCAAGGAGAAAATAGCAATAATTTTCATTTTAATCATTAATTGAAGAAAAAAAATAGTTGTGTTGGATTGGCTTTACCTTCAAAAACTATGTATGGGAATGATAAAATATAATCTCCTACTCAACCACTAACAGCAAAGGTAGGTGAATAGAAGCAAAATAACTTCTATTTCCCTTCAAAAAATAGTAAAATAAATAAGAGAACTATTTATAAATTCAATGAAAAATTTTTAGATTCTTAAAAGAAACCTCTTCAAAGTAATGGAATTGTTTTAACTACAGAAAACTCACCCAAACAAATGTTAAGTATTCCATCCTCCTAAATAGGTACTTCAAGGCTTTCAGTAGATGGAAATTTTGAAAAGAAATAAGTTGCGTTAAGTAATTTTAATAGGCTAACTTCTTTTATCCAAAAAGAGTAAGCAAACAAACTTAATGAGAACTCTGATTCTAATAATAATAGCAAGCTTTCTCCAAATGGCCATCAATAAAAATTTTAACCAAACAATAGCAATAATCAATCTTAATAGTCTCTAATATTAGTAGAATATAGAAAACTACAATTAGCAAATTATAAGCTCCAGTAAAAAGTTTAACTACTTGAGAAGTAGTGTATGGACTAAGAAGAAAAACTATTAGAAAAAGATTAATTGTTAGCTATCTATGAAAGTAAGTCTTAAAATGGTTCTATTTTACAGCTTAACTCATATGTTGCTACAAATAAAGCTATTAACCTTAAATAATAGTTAAATAAAATGCCATCCCTTATAGCTACAAATAGCAATACTGTGTAAAATACATAAATCGACACAAATATTTCAAACAATAATTCATTTAATGAAAAGAAAAACGGTAATTCATCTACTGCCTAAATGTCTTTGTCATTGAGTAAATCTCCACATTCTCCATAACGTAGCATTTTGCATCTATCAACTATAGCAAATGCAAAAAGCTTGTAGAACCATTCATAATCTATAAATGAACTGATTTCTCCAAAGCCTTAAAATCATAAAACAAAATTACTCAGTATTAACTTACAGAATTCAGATACAAAGGAATTAACAAAAGACTAATTTAATTAATTTTAATTTACTTAATAGCCACACTTTAGTGAACTATATTCTGATAAACAAGAGAGTAATTTTATAATGCATGAATCATTGCTGCATTAAATTTCTCCAATAAAAGAAAAATAATAATGTGGCTTTACTTTCTAAAATAGTTAAGAAGTAGATGAAAAAAATACGAGGAAAGAATAGCAAAACAACTCACAAATAAATATCTAAAAAGGATTAGATGATCTTCTTTCAAGATTAAAAAAAGTTTTGGCTTCTAAAAAGGCAAAAAAATGAATTTCGTTTTTCTTGCAAATATTAGCTAAGATATTATTTTGATTACAAAAAGAACAAATTATTTGAATAAAATCATGGTTTCCAATTAATGATTCGGACAGATCTCCCTCAAATTAATATTTATTAAAGGGAAAATCTTAAGCACAGTTTTTAATATATTTCTAACTAAAAAACATATATTTATATGTTACAATTAATATTTTGCACCTAATAAAAGTTAAGTAAATTTAAAAATATTTATTGCATTTGCTTTTAATACATGTAATTATTTTTAATTTTTGTTTTCAACTTAATATAAATCATTACATTTTTATTTAATTTATTTTTATAAATTTACAAATTAAAAAGAGTGGTAATTTACATTTTGATGCTCTAAATTAAATTTCTTGATAACAAAAAATATCAAATTATTTCTCAAAATGTTTATTAAAAAATCTTAGGCAGATTTAACAAATAACTTGATATTGTAAAATTTAGATAAATAAAATGATCATTTTTTCAATAATATTTTGCTAATATAATTAATGAATTTACAAAAATAGATAATCAATTTTTTTTACTTTCTTGCGATATCAAATACAAATTTTAATTATTTTTTGCTAAATATCAAATAAATTTCATCAAAAAAGAACTAAATTAATATAATGAAAGAATTATTTCAATAATTCTCCTTCAGTTGATTTGAAATTCTCGTTACTAATATTGAATTAACATAGTATAAAATCTTTTATTAGGAAGGAAAGTGATATTAATACAGTCAGGATTTTTATTTTGATACAGTAAAAAGTAAGAGTTGTGAATATAGTCCTCTCATGATTTTATTAAACTACTGGGGCTATTGTTTTTTTGATAATTTACTTCTTTTATTGTTAAATCATCAAACAATATCCCTTTTTGATTTGAAAGTTTAAAAAAAAAATATTATTCCTATCCTCCTTTATATCCCTTTATATCCTGTATGAGTTACTATTCTTTTAAAAGTATGTTGTGAAGATGACTCATTAGTATTTTTAGATGATAAAGTTTCTTTTATTAATTCAGCTCTTCAAAAAATTAAATGAATTTTGTAATTTTTGCTCTTATTTATTTGTAATTTATTAGAGGAAATCCTTTAAATATAAAATACTTGGCCATATATATAGGTTAATTTTTCCATGTTTAAATTTACTTTAATAAATATTAGATTAATTTAAAAAATTAAATTAACTGGCCAGTTAAATAATAATACTTTTATATTAAATTTTAATCAAAGTAATTTAATAATTGAAGAATAATAAATATTAGGGGTAATTTAAGCAAGTAAGAGGTTGTTTTTTGATTATTTTCAATTCTAGGAATTAAGAAATAGTAAAGATAAAATCAGTAAGTAATTAATACATTTCATTACTCAATTAAATCGAGCTACAGAAATATATCATAAATTGAAATTTATGAAATTTATTCTGTGATGCCTTTTTTTTACATCAAAAAAATCAAAGAATGAGGCAAACCAACCAATTAGCTTTGATATATTACTTATTGGTCATCATCAATTTCATAATAGCAAACTTCACTTGATTAATATTATAACGTATTATCAATTTTATTATTCCCAAACTCATATTAATTAAATCCAAGTCTCTACACTTTTTAGCAGTTAGCAATTTACTTCGTAACTAAACCATATTCTGCTACGTGTAAACCCTCTGATGAAATAAATTCAAATATAATTTTTTAAAATAATTGATTTAAGCAAATAATACGATTTATGATAATAGGATACTCGAAATTGTCAAATACAATTTCTGCATTAAAAATAGATAGTTTAGTGTCATAGATTAAGTAACAGGAATCATATGATATTTATGTTTCATTTATATTCATGAATATGATAAGCTAAAATTAGTCTATCTACCTCATATCTATAACTTAGTTATGATATTTTTTTGAGGAGAGCTTTTATGAAATATATTATTTATTGTCTTGCTTTTTTAAATATCTTTGAAAATAATTTAAACTCATTTATTCACTTTCTTATTCCATCTATTCCCTATCTTCAACTTTTATTTTATAGATACTCTAAACATCAAGACATAGTAGCTTTATAGGTTCATCTAATATGCATTCTTAAATAAAAAATAATTATTCATCGCTGCCTATATAGCAACCAAGAAAAAGACCTCTATCAAATTTATCACGATAGCCAGTAATACTTTCCCTTAGAACAAGCTGACCTTTTTAATCATATACAGATACCTAAGAAAAGCTATAATTTTAGAATCTACTTTGTAAAATAGATAAAAAGTTTTAGTTTAATGGGATTATTTGTATGCTAGAATGAAGGAGAGCCTTCCTTTCTAAAATATATTTTTGGTGATCCTGTTTATTTAATAATTCTTAGGTATCCTAAACGTTAAAAGAATTCGATAACTAGAATTGAATAGTTTTAAGAATTTTTTTTTCTAGCAAATTAATCTCATGGAGAAAATTATCATCGAATACAAAAACTATATATGGTTAAGAAGAATATTCTATCAAGTAAATTTCATTTTTATACTTATTATTTTTTATTTATTAAACATTAGCCTTTAAAATTTCTAAGATATTTCCTTCTACAAGAATAGTTTCATTTGAAGTAGAATCTCCTATCATTACAATTTGGTAATCTGATTTTTGAAAAATAACAATTAGGCATTTCTCACAATTATGATTCTCAAATATTATAGCTTTTTATATTTTATGTGAATACTCATTTTTATTACAAATATTTTATTTAGAAATATCGTAAATAGGGATGCTTGAAAATCTTTTAGAATACATTTATATATTATCTAATAATCAACCCTATCTTAAAATGAAAATCTTTCAATAAAATTGGTTTAATTAAATAAATTAGTTATTTTCAAGCTAATTACAATTGTTAATTATTGATAGCCTATATTTATTTTATCAAGATTCCACTTACATATCATAGTAAATTTAAGTTAATCCAGAATCAAATATCTTTTAAATTTAAATAATGTTATAAAAATAAATATTTGTAATTATTAAAATATAAATTTAATTGATAAAGTAGAAAATAGAATAAATATTCTTTCATCATTTTAATTTTAACTAACTAATCAAATAATCATACTTTTAATATTTCTGCATTATTTAATTATAGGTTTATTTTATATAAGATTTTTAGAGGATATTTTGAAATTCTAATTATAAAAGATTTTGAAGTAATTTTTTTGTAAAAAATATCCTTTTTTCAAAATGTAAATATTTCAATCCTAACGTTAAAAACGAAAGCTATTATATAATTAATAATAATAATTAATTTATTTTTTAGAAAAGTGTAAAATGAAATAAAAATGAAAGATGTTGAACCAATTTAATTTAAAAATATAGATAAACAGCTAAAAAATTCATGAATAGAAATTTTATTTGCTAGTTTTGATATACTTGCTCATTACATTCTGATGCTAATATTTGGTTAAAAAGTATAATTTTTGTAAATAATTTGATTGATAAATATTTAATAATTTGCAAAAAATTGATATTGTTTCTCCTTTTAATTTTTTGCAATTATAAGTTATTAGAACCTGATGTCATTTTATTTTTAAGAAGAAAGCAAATAAAATTCTTTAGACAAACATACTTCTACTGAAAATATTGTGCTTTAAGCAGGAGAAGATAATCTAAAATAAGATTCTGACACATACCAGTAAGAAAAGAGATGCGCTTTTGACCTTAGTTTAGATATATTGGACTGTGATGGTAATACATTAACTATCGAAGAAATTATAGATTAGATTGTTGAAAAACTAGAGAAAAATAAGAAAAGTTAAAAAAATAAAACAGTTTCAATAGATGAATATTAATATTTTGAGCATAATTTTAACTTGGCATTTTAGAATGAAGATGCACTCCAGTAAAATTACAATGAAGAAATTAACAAAAGCTCTTTAGTTCACAGAATAAGAGACTCAGTTGAATTAAAGAAAAATAAACAATAAAAGCTAAATACTGAATAAGTAGATGAAGCAATTGAATATAGCAAATTAAATACGACACAGCAATCTTTTTTTGAATCTAGATTCAATGATTTCTAATTACCTATGAAGAGAGGATATTTGATGAAAAAAAGCCCTACTCTATTTTAAGGATTTTAGGTAATTAATTAATTATTTAATATGTACACTACTTTAATAAAAATAAGTCTTCAAATAAATACATAAAAATATACAAATACAAACATAAATACATTAACTATTAATTATTTTTGTTTTGATCAAATATAAAATCTAATCTCTATAATTTAAAATTTAGAAAAGATACTGCACTTTGGATAATCTCTATTTCAACTATTATTTGCCAGAGAACAAATCAAGCATATTTGGTTCTATAAACTTCTAAATTATTGATGCTTATATTTAAGAGATAAGAGATCCTTAAACTAATCAATTAACAGAATTTAAGTAAATTTTTAATGATAACTAATGATAAATATTTATGTTAAACTATATTATTAGAATTGTACCCATAAGATCTGGCAAGGTATTTCACTTTAAAAGTTGTGACAATAATTCATAAGTTCTTGAAGAGTGGGTTTGTGCTATAAAATAGCACTTAGAATAAGCTTAATTTTATCATTATAGATATAAGTCATGCTAATTAGAAAAATAGTTTTGGAAAGTAAATATTTTAATAATATATTTTAAGTAATTTTATTTTATAAATTTAAGCAAACATTAATATCTGAGCATTAATTCAAATAAATATGTGACACAGGAGATATTCTTTTGTTTAAAAATAATAATATTGGTTCAGCTATATAAAGAACTTTAACTACAAGCTAATATGGTAAAAAATTAAAAAAAATGTTTAATTATTAAAAATAAAAATCTCTTTATTTTAGATCATGTTGGAATGATTCTCAAATACAAATGTGGTAAAATTGTGCTTTTTGAATCTAATACAAAAAATGGAGTAAATTTAACTCCTTGGGAATAAATATCCGCTAGTGATTGGTCTAATAAATTTGTAAAGTAAGAATTTTGAATTTTGGAGATAAATTTTATGAAATCAAATATATTTTTCTTAAACAATCAGGATTGCATATAGAAAACTTAACTACAAGAAGACTCAGATATAGATATAAGGTTTTTTTAACTTTATGAAAATAACTTTAGGCAAATAATTTGACATTAGTACAAAAAAAGTGCTTAAAAGTGCTAGTGATCGTATTTGCAGAATTTAATCTATCTCAACTTAAGAATCAAAATCAAGAATTTTTAATGAAAACAATATAGAACTACAAAGCTTGTGCAACTAAAAAGAGACATATTTTTGTTCTGAATTAATTGCATCATGCTATCAATATAACAATTTATTACCTATGAATGCATTAAGTGATTAATATTGGCCAGGTATTTTAATTTAATAACACCAATTAAAAGATCATTTTAAAAATAATTTTTTAACAAATAGTTGACTTTTCAGAAAAGAAGAAGCTCAATTTCCTACAAAATGCCAATCTCTCTTGTGAATATTTAATAGTTCAACCAATTTAAACATCTCAAATATTTTGAACAAAAAATCCTAAAAACAATTACAAAATTTGATCTCTCTCATTCAATCTTATTCTTATTTAAAATTAAATCTAGTTATATATAATTAATTATTTCTAAATTTAAGCAATTTTTTAGAGTATTTTTATTTTAGCTTCAATATAAATATTATTTTATAATGTGTGTTTGTTTGATTATATTATTTATTTGTTTTAATATTTAATTAAATTCTTTCAAATTATTTTTTTCAACAAGCAGTAATAAAATTGTATCTTATGGAAAAAATTATAAATCAATTATTGAACAAAGATACAATTTTAAGAGAATTAGACATAATACAATTTTTAATTTGTAAATATATTATTTGTACAAAAAATACTTAATTTGTATTTAGCTACAATCGAAGTTATTTAAAAAATGATATTATTTGTTATTCAATATTCATAGTCAATTTCATCTAACTTTTACTTAATCCAGCCAGAAATTAATTCAGATTTTAATGTAGAACCACCAATAACAAATGCATGCAAAAATCCTTTTTCATCTAATTTAGCATTTAAATGAGGCATGTCAATTCTTATGTCTTTGTAGTATTATATTGGGCACCATGCATCATCTATTCCATAGTAGAGCATCATCTTTTAAGAAAACTTATCAAGCAATTTTGCTTGTCTTTGATTAAGCATTTAATATTCTGTTTTAGTCATGTATAGCATAGAGTAAAAGTTGCTGTAGGTAGCATAAGTGGCAAATATTTCTGCCATGTCAGAAACATCCTCTTTAACATTACCTAGCTCAGATTCTAAGTATATTTTTGAAATCACTCTCTTGAGTGACATAGGTAAATAAGAAAAAAATCCAACAGCGAAGCTAGCAAGATAAATGTAAGGGAAATAAGGTAATTTAGCTTTATGAATACCATTTGGAGTCTCCTTTATTCTTTCTATCACAGGATAAAGCTTGTAGCTAAATACTATTTTTTCTGATGGAATCCTGTCAAGCATATTCAAAACTGCATAAGAGCCTATTGAATGAGATATCAGAATAAATCTACTTTTAGGATATTTACTAAACAAGTAGTTCATAAACTCTACTTTCTAGTCAATTTAATCTGTCAATGAAAAATCATTATGGATAGGTTTATTTTAGTAATTAAACTATCCTAAGTGTCCAATTCCATATATATCAAATTTATTTTCTAATTGATTAGATAATTCATACAAAAATCTATCGTAGAATCTGATATAACCAGGATTTCCTGAAAACATAACTATTTTAACATCTTCTTCTTAATTATTTTCAGACTCTTTTGAGTTATTCAATAGCTAATTACTATTCCCTGCTTATTTATTTTACTTTTCTATCTTTAATATTTCAGTCTTACCTTTGTTTAAATCTATTAACGAGTATTTGCATTTAAGTCTGTATATAGGCTTTTTGTAGTTCTTTAAAAAAATGCTACTTAGAAGTTGGGCCATTATGAAAATGGGTAGTGTGCAATAAGCAAAAATTTTGGCAAATAATTTAACAAAATACATGAGCTATTCTATTTTTTAATTAAATGCTTAATTCGCTTTTTAATTTATTATTATAATTATCAATATTAATATTTATATATAATTGTACATAAACAAATATCTAATTAATTATTATCAATTTTTTAGATTAAAATTTTTATATTATCTGGTTACTGCCAGGGTGCCTTTAGATTAAAAATTTTTATAGTATTTGTAATTTCTTTTATTATTATTAAATTTTAATAATCAATAAATAGTAAAGGTAACAAAGTAAATTCTTAGATATTTATCTAGAAAATATTGTTATAATTTAAAATTAATGGATTAAATCTAAAGATAATAAAATAGTTAAATTAAACAATAATATATTAACAAAAAATTAAAATTATTCAAATATCATATTTACTAAATATAGAAGCAATAATAATATTTTTCTATTTAAGAAAAAATATAATTAAAAGCTTAATTTATTTATAATTTTATTTTTCTTCTTAAATTCATTTTAGCTTTGGGTAAGGATTTTCTTCAGGTTATAGCATTTATAGCTCCAAATTACTTAAAACGTTACAAGACTAAATTTCATATTAAGTTTGATCTTGATATTAGCTTTTCTTGTCTGAATCATTTTATTCTGTCTTTATTTCATCAAGCTACTAAAAAGTAATGACCTAAAATTCCTATTGGTTGATTTGGTTTTTTTGCTTTTATTCCAAATTATTTTGAGAAATCGTTTTTTATTCTTAATCTATTATTATATCTATTTTTTTATTCGACTATCCAGTTTCTTATTCTTAATCTATTTTTATATCTATTTTTTTATTTGATTATCCAGTTTCTTATTCTTATTATTTGTCTGTAATTTAATTTAAAAGTTGATTGAATTTAAAATTAATAAAATAAAATATTCAATTTACCATATTTAATTTATTTAAGTTAATTTTTTAATGAAAAGTTTGGGGACTGATCTTGGTTTTTAATGGTGTTTAAATCTAACTGTGAAATAGCATTATCAAAGTACTTCAAAGTATTCATAGGTGATTAAATAATAAACTCAGAACCCACAGTTTTATGCTCTTGTATTTCTGTGGCATAATTTATATCTTATAAATTTTGAGAAAAAAAATTGCTCTATTATGTGTTTCCTTTTTCCAAAATATTTTAGTTTATCTAATTCTAATTAGCTTTGTGTTTTAATGGCTTAGATTGATCGATCGGCATGAATTTTTAAATACTCTGTTCTTAAATAATTGAGCAATCAGATTTTTATTTTTCTCTTGATTAGCTTTAATTTTATAAGCTTTCGTTTGACAATTCTAATATTTAATTTTGTGCTAAAATTAGTGCTTAATTGCTATAAAATTGCAGAGGAGAAAGACTTAATTTATCATAGCCAGATATTTCATTGAATTCTTATTGCTTTTAATTTTAGCTATTATCGTTATATGCATTTTAGAAAATTTAAGCATTATCCGAATTCATTTTTTTCTCCTAAATATCTCCTAATGATGCCTAGGAGTTATAATTTAATTCTAAATTTTGGCCAATCTCTTAAACTTAACAATTGCTATTAAACTTTAATATTTCAATTTTAATTTATTTTTAAATTTATGAAAGGAATTTACATTAAATTATTAGTGATTTGATGATTAGGTGGAATCTGATTATTTTTTAGTGTATTAATTTAAGTTTTCTGAAGAAAATATTTATTATTGATCTATGTAAATCTAAGTATTTTTTACTCCAAGTTTATCAAGTTCTGTCTGCTCCTTTTCATTTTCTGTTCTATTTTTTAAAGAATTTATTTGGAGGTATTAATCGTTATTGTTAAAATTGTCTTGTTGTTTATCATTATCTTCCTTAATTGAGTCCTAACATTGCAACACACCTAAATTATATTCTATTTCACCAACAACTCCAACTTTATGAAGGTTTTTAACTATTATTTAACTTTTTTTATCTGTTTCAAATAGAGAAGCTGATATTTTATTTAAACCAATCAATTTACTGTTATCATGAGGCATAACGCTCTCATGTTAATCTTAAAACTGAATTTATGAAGATTAAAGCTTATTTTAAAAAGATCTCATGAGCTAATCTTAATTAAGGATGCTAACTTGATTAGGTACATTTAAAAATATTTATGAGATCGATTTATCTATTATTAAAATTTGATTAAATAAATTGTTATAAAATTATTAAAATATTACTCTATTGTTGCTGGATACTAGAATTTAAATTGTTTAATTTTGCTTTTTCTTGTTAAATTTAATTAGATTTATTTAATTTCTATTATGAACTTGAAGAAATTCCAAAAATTTATTCTCTAACTTATCCTGATATCTTTTTTTCCTTCAGCTAAACTATGTGGAATTTAATCATTTTCCAACGTAAAAATTTTTTAAATGATTCTTCTTTGCCTAGAGTTATGTATTAGCTTAAAGATGGAAAATATTATAATATTTTTTTCTTTGCAAATTCAATGTAGCTTTTATAAGAAATTTCTATTTTTGTTTTAATTACTTCTTTAATCAAATAGAGCTAATAAAGATTGTGTATTCCTAATAAAATTATGTAAAATATGACTTGCTAAACATAAGGAGGATCATTGTAAAGGAATATATTCATAATTATCAATACTATTATAATTAGCATAGAAGCATTATCTAGATCCTAAAAATAATGCATTTAAAATGGCCTTAACTTTTTCAAAAGAACAATGTAGAAAATACATATTATCAATGCAAAAATGAGTTTATTTGCTATTTATAAAATATAAATTAAATAAATAAATAAATTTCGATATAAATTTACTGTATGGATCTCCGTAAAAACTGTAGACACAAACAATCAAGACTTTCATATAACTTCTAACAAATTCCCAATAAAAATGCTTTCTTTTATAATCTTAATATAAGAATCCAAATCTCATTCTTACATGTGAGTGGTCCAATTAGTCTTAATATTTTATCATTTTCTTCAAAATATAAATTGGAATTATAAATCCCCATAATAAAAAACCTGGAAAACATATTAAGAATATATATTTAATATGTTATCCTGTATAGCATTCAAACGATACATCTGCTTATATATATAACTTTTAATCTATTTTTCTGCATGACATCACTGATAAAAGGTTAGAAATCATGTTTGGCTACAAGTACAAAAATAGAAATACTAAGCCACTTTGCAAATAAGACTTTTGAGAATTAATAAAAAAAAATTTTTTTTTTATGAATTTCCAAAAAAAATTAAAATCAATCAGTTTAAATGTTTTGATAAATTACAGTCTAGAATTTAACATATTTTAGCGTGACTAATGACAAATAAATCAAATACACTCCTGTAAGATAAATAACAGGAATAGATAGTGACCATATTGTTCTTTGAAACACAATTGGAATACCTCCTTACACTGACCTAGCAAACCAACAGTCAAGTGTATACATCATATTTTAAATAGGTGACCCTTTAAACAAATATTAAAAAAACATAATAACATTTTTTAAAAAAATAATTTTTACCAACAAAATTAGGAAGAAAAGTAATAAAGGAAGGGAGCTATACTTTAGCTGTATTTACTATTTATGAAATTTAGATGTAGTTAATTAAAGATTTAATATTCATATTTGTAGTATCTGAAAAAGATGATTTGCTAATTGGACACATTTACATCATTCTTAAATAATATCCTAGAACAATAAGCCTACTTATATCTAGAGCAATCTTTAAGCTAAATCCTATGTAAACTATCATTCCAAAAATAAGAATCAAGGCTGGTATAATATATTTTGCACTTTAAACCTCAGCACAACTTAAACAATTAAAGCTACCATCTGTTGCATATTTTTCACCCCAAACCGCTCCTTTAATATCACACACCTCACATAAAGGACCTATATGACCCTCTTTACAATATCCTTTATCACTATTTCCATCACAGTTTGAAGGCATATTGTTACAATAAACAATATTGCTGCTTGAATTAGAAACTTTCCAATATCCATCATTTATAGTCATTTACCTTCCATAACAATAGCTAGCTTGGCTAGGGCATTTTATACAATTTTATGTGCTATATTATTCTAATTAAATCAAATTTATAATTGAAGCAATACTTAAAAAAATTTACCTTGTGTTGGCTAAATTAGAGAATACGTTCCTTCAATGCATACTTAGCAGTAATATAATGAGCCACTTTTTCTAAATACTTCACCTGGTATACAGTCTCTGAATTTTATAATCAGCTCCAAATAAAAGGGACCTTTAGATTAAATAAAAAATATATTAATTAATACTGAAAAAAGCTATTTAGTAAACAAAAAATTTATTATTTCTAACCTTAATCTATTTATCTGTATCCAGGAGAGCTTTGAGCGGGTCTTTATATGGCTGGACTTTAAATAAAAAGTTAGTTTTAAGTTTTCGGATTGGCTATCACTTGCAAGCCTGAAATAGAAAACATTTTTGTAGATGAATTGTAAAAATTGTAATCTGAGTATTGTTAGCCAAATAGCTTAATGTCGCTATTAAACACTTATGATTAAATATAATAGTTATTTATTTCACTTAGAATAGCTTTTGGATATCCATTATTCTTGTATTAAACTGTATCAAAATATAAAGGATTGTTTTCTTCATCCAGTAATTAAAACTAAAATCCAAGATATCCTCCACTCACAAAAGAGTTTATATAAACTTGACTTATTATGTGTATTGTTTAATTCACTATTTAATTTAAATTTTCTTCAATTTATTTTTAGTTCTTATCAAAAGCTGCTAATTTTTTGAGATTTGATCCAATATTATTGCTATGTATGACAGCTTTGTTTAATTCGATCACGTTTAAGTCATTATATTGTTAACTTTTTGATTTAAGATAAATAAAATATCTATACACAAAAATTGGTTGTATTTATAGATATCTAACACCTCCACCTATTATTGCTTTATTTTACTGAATTTTACAACCTTTCATTTGTATATTACTATTTAATATATATAAACTGCCACCACTTTCGATAGCTTAATTAAACTAAAACACTGAATTTTAGATTAACAACCTACATGAATTCTAAGGAGAAGTATCACAAGCAACTTAACTCTGGCTGAATCCACAGTTTTTAAAGGCTAAAGCTCCACCACTTTGGGCAACATTATTATTAAAATTAGAATCAGATATTGTAATTTGTTAAACAGAGTCAAATTAAATTGCTGATCCAAAACAGGTATTACAAATAACATAATTTATTGTTAAATTTTTAACAATTACTTAGTAGCCTTTTAAATAAATCAAGCTCATTTAGGTGAGATTATTTATATTTAAAAAGAAAGAGTTACTTATAGAAAACATACTCTAATCAATATAAATAGATTTACTTCCAGATTAATATAAAGGCTACCAATTTACGAATTAATATTTTGATGAATCATGGAAATTGACTTAATCAAAAGATGTGTTTTAAACACCTAATAGCTTAAATATGTAATTCGTATTCGCTTAGCTTTATAAGTTTGAAATTTAAGATATTTATATTTAAACTTATTATGAATTGTCTATTGAAATCAAGCTACTATAAATACTTTAAGATGATTAAAGCTGTCTAGTACTCAATGTTTACTAAACTCTATTAATATTAGAAACAACCAGCTATTGAATTACTAAATTAAAAATTTAGTTGAATACAAAAATTTATGAGTCTAATGTGATCTACGAATTTGCGTATGTTATATTTTTAATGAATAGTTATTATATGTTTTAAAAATAAAAAAATTGAGATGATTGTATATTTATTCCAGAAATATTAATATTCTCTAAGATTAAAGATTAAAGTTAAATGAATTAAAATTAAAAATTTTTAACATTTGAGATAAAATTTATATCCTTCATGATAATAATTTTAGTTTAAGGCGAGAAATTTATTTGACCATTAATTTATGAAAGATCCAAGTCATATCCTTGAATTTAAAGCTGCTAGATTTTATTTTGAGAGAAAAAATTTTGAGTTAATTGCAAAATTCTCTTTACTTAGCCTCCATTTAAATAAACAACGCTAGAGTTTAATGTTTAGAAAAGATCATCGTAGTAAAAATTACTGCTTGCATCGACCTAATTTTGTTGTTAGAAAGTTAAAAAATTTGGTTTGAAATAATAAAATAATTTATTTATTTATTTATTTACATCAATCAGTGTGCTTGATATGCCAAAGTTAAACTTTTAACTTGATTATAAGATATTATTAATTGAATTACTTAATTAAATTTGATAATCGTTTTAAGGGATATTGAAGAAGCAATTTTGTTAAGTAAGATAACCTTACTAAACCTATTACGCATTTATCACAAATTGATAGTTAAAACTTATTCCACTACTTATCCCCATAAGATTTATATTTAACAAATTTCCATTTTAGGTGATGCTCTAATTTATGACACTATAAGTTAATAAATTAAGCTTTAATATGGCTTACTAAAATCCTGCTTAAGTATTAGCATTTACTATTTGTAATGAATCTAATGAATTCATCAAATACATATTTTGAATTACTGTGCTAGATGCTTACAAAAAGCTTGTTAATACTTAATTGTCTCTAAAAACTGAAATTAAATTAACAGAAGTAGAAGCCAGTTAATACAAAGAATAGTAATATGGTGTCTGTAAAGTTAAGCATTATCCAAGAAAGCAATTTAAAATTTTTATTTATGTTGTCATTAAACTTGATGGAACTATTATAGAAGGCTACTGAGTAAAAGTGAAGGTATTTGTAAAAGTATAAATATTAACAATAGGAATAGTTATATTTAGTCTTAAAACAAATATTCTATTCACACTTTAGTCAATAACTAGATCTTAAACTCCAGTTAATGTGAATAAATTTTATTAATTTGTTACATAAGAGCTGCTTTGATTGTAATTACTATTAAGAATAATACTTCCAGTGTTCAATATATGGTATATTAAATTTCTTATAGGATCAATCCTAATAAACTGTATATTTTTAACTAATACCATTTCTATTTATTAGCAATTTAAATACTGGAATCTCATAACCCTATCAAAAAACACTAAAAATATCTCTTAGAAGGCTTCTTGTGTTACTAACTAAATAGGAAAAGAAGTTAACAAGTACTGATTTCCAACTTAACTAAGATCATCAAGCTTCAAGCATTTAAAGTTTAAGCTATAATCAACAACCATCAAGTGAGTTGTCGTATATTTATAAAAATTTGCACTAAGATTGATAGTCTTTATTCTATTCATATTGTTATCATATTTAATAATATATAAATTAGTTATAACGAAAAAATAAGATCCAACAACATATGAATTTTTGACATTATCAATTTCTTCCACTTCTTGAAAGCCGTTATTACTATTTGTATCTTGCATCCAAGCAGTGTTATCATTATCAATATAATATAAAGCACTAGTTTGCTAATTATAAAAGTAATCTTAAATTTTTGGCTCTGTTAAATCTCTCATGTTATGTAATTAATTTACAGATGGATCAATGTCATAAACTCTAAAATATATACAATATGATTAAATTTTAGAAAGAAATAGTTCAACTTCAAAGGAAAATTATTAAACTTTAAAATGGATATGATTAAATTTGATATTTATTACCTTAGCCTTGAAGAGTCCAAAAATACAAATTTATTATTTTTGCTCAACACTATTCCTTATCTAATATAGTATGGGCTCCATCCATATTGTGTAGTGATATACTAAGTATATCTAAATGTTCTAACGTCTACTAGATAAGTAAATACTCTTAATGATTTAAAAACAATAAGCTGATAACTATCTTCGTCTAGATAGACTTTTTCAATATTACCATTTTCAATATCTTGAGCATTAACGATATCAGTTATTTTTTACCCTGTGCTAAGTCTATAGACACTTAGACGATAGCTTAAAATACCTAACCCCCAATCACTGTAAAGATAAATGTGATCCATTTTTTCGAATACAATAAAGTTGATAATCAAAGGATTTTAACAAACAATTCTGCTTAATTCTTTCAAACTTACTCTATCCATTATAACAATTAATTATGTATCAACTGTATATGCTTTGCTGTTAATAAATTTAACTTATGTGATAATAGCATGGTTTTAATATAAACTGAATTAATCTATAAATGTTTTATCATCAATAAATCTTATATAGGAAGTTGTGCTGTCTGGTTATAAAATCAGATAAATTTTCCGATTATTCAAATAATTCATATCAATCCAAAAGTTTATTAATTTGTCTTTTGTATTTTAGTATAACATAATTTAAAATGTAAGATAATTAAGAGAATAAAATTTATTAAGTGTATTTAATGAAAATACCCTATTATTATTAATGTCGTGAGCATATTAAATCACTTAGAAAACACCATCAAGATTCTGTTAAGTAAAATAAGTTTTATCTTGCAAATGAAAATCAAATTTTTTAAGGACAATCCCTGTACTATACACCCAAACTATGAATGTTAAATCTTAGGAAAAACTTATCATTCTGTCATTTTTTAAATCTACATAAACTATAAAAACAAAGTCAGTATGCCCATTTTAAAAGACATAACTTGTTTGGCTAGTTAAGTTCCATTTTACAATATTACTTGCTGTTTCATTTGAATATGTTACAAGTTACCTAGTTGAATCGTCAAACCAGCCTCCATTTGGTGGTGTTGTATGAACATTAGGAATTGTAGTTTTAGACCAATCGGTTGTATTAAATAAGCTAACACCCTTTTATATTTAATTTTATTGTTTTAATAAAAATTAAAAGAGAATAAAATAGTTAGTTTATATGTTACTTTTGTAAAAGCAATAATTTAGTTAAATACAGGTGAATACTTCATATCTACATAAGTATTGGAGTCTGTATAAATGATTTAGAACTATTAGAAGTATCCTGTTTTGATTGTTCCATCTTAAAATCCTACATAAATTTTACTATTTACAATATCAACATTGAATGTAGATATCTTTTCAGTAAAGGTAAGCAGTAGCTTTACATTGTAATATGATGTAAATGCTAATAGCTTTTTTTAAAAAAATTATTGATATTATTAAAAATTAAAAGTAAAGATTTACTTGATTTTATATTTATGAGTTAATTGTGTTCTAGAAGAAAAAATGAACTTCAGGATTTGTAAATGTTACTGCTTGTTAGGAAAAAACTGAAGCAAACACATAAGGAGTTGAGTAAAGATAATAATAAGTTCCTGAATTGGTAAAGTAGGATAATTAAAAATTTTAGCTGAATACATAGATATTTTTGTAAGTATTTGGGTGTAATGAAATATAAACGGGATTTTAGACGGTTATTGGAGAGTTTCTAAATTTAGAAGAAGCGAATAGCATGTATAAATAGCTATTAGAAGTTCCGATTGCCATTATTTAAAATTAAGAATAATATTTTATAAATAATATAGAACCTGAGATAGGAGTACTGTAGCTCACACTTGAACAATCAGGATGAGGGCAAACTATTAAGCTTTAAAGAGTAGCATCATAATAAACTACCTAAGTTATTCCATCAATTGTTTCTAAAACAGCATATCGTACATTATTGTTTTTAGTGATAGAAGTTTTATCAATTATATTATAAACTTACCACATCTTTATATTAGAAAAGATCAAGAACTTTTATTAGAAAAAATAATAGTTTTAAATTTGTATTCCTAAACTGTTTATTATCCTATCTCTGATGGATACTTAAAATAGTTAATAATCCCAAAGGATTAATTGATTATCGTTATATTGTGTGATAATAATATTGCTTGTCAGAAAATCCATTTTAAGTAGTTACTTATTGCAATTTGATTATTAAAATTAAGGACAATCAGGATGATACTAATAGATGACCAGTCTAAATTCACCTTGTTGCAAATTAATTTAATCCCATATTCTAAAGCTTCCATCATTAGAGTATGTAACTACTCTGTTGTATAAACTATCAAATAAAATACCATTTACTCTGTCATTGTGTCCTCTTCTATATTATTACAAATTTCTTTTAGTTTCTTTTTTTTATATTGAGTATTATTATGTATTAGTTTAAGAGATACTTAAAACATTTAAATTGCTATTGGCAATTAAAAGATCATTATTTGAATTCATAGCTACAGCGTTTATGGTACTACTCTATAAAGATTTTTTAGTAAATTAGGCTGATATTACATTGATATCAGCTGAGTCTTTTGTCTATTAAACATTATATCCATACATAGATAAAGCGCCACTTTAAGAAATAACAAAAACTAATCCTTTATTTTCAAATAAGTATTCAATATCACAAGAAGAGCTTTATAAGAAATAAATAGTATTATTATCGTAAGTAAGTAAATTCATTTCAGTATTACTATTAGTAAAGATGATATTGTATTGATAACGCATATCAGTAGTGAATAGAACATTGCTAATAAAATTATGTGTTGTCTATGTATTTAAGCATTAATTATTATTTGCGTTACATAAATATAGAGTACCTGAACTCTGAATGACTACAGCAATTAAATTTTATTATTCTTAGCAATACATAGCCGAAATTTGCTATGAAAATTTAAATATCCATTAATTAAATTTAACATTTTGAATATCCCACTAAGCAATAGACAGCTCACTAGCAAAACTGTAAGCAAAATTATTCATAATGCATATTTATTATATTGCCTAAGAATGAACCAAAGGAAAAATTTTATAATCAATGACAAGTTATTATTGCGACGCTTTTAGATCAAGCTCATTTAAGTCTATATACCCAAATTATTAAAACAGATTGTCATTTTTTATTACTACTAGATAATTTTGATTGATGAAATTTAAAGTATTGCTTATAATTATATTACTTGGTAAATTCAATAAATATATATTTTGGGTAGTAATTAAATTCCATTTAGCTATCTCATTAGATGAATAAGAGTATAAGTATTCGATTTTATTTACATCCTAAGGTATATAGAGCATATTTATTATTTAGCTTTTATGAGAATTAATAGTGCCTACTAAATTGTAGTTTTGATTGTTTAGCAAGATAATAGGAGCTACTGTTTATTGCTCTATTGAACCTTACAAGATTACAAACAAGTTAGAAATGAGAATTTTCTAAACAACATCAAAATATTCTTAGCCAAATTCTTTTTTGCTTGGGCACTGATTTATTTTGATGCAAACATTTTAACTTTAATCATTTAAGTATTGTTAGGGGCATATTGAAACACACTGATTTGTACTAGGATCAAATAATTAACCATTTTTGCATATAAGAGGAATACATAAATTATTACTCTAATCTAAAGTAAAACCACTTGCACAAGATGCGCAAATTTGTTGACTTTAATCGCATATACTACAATTTTAACCACAATCTCCTAATACTTTAAAAATGAATAATCCTATAATTGCTAAAAAAAGTTTTCCTAATTTCAAAAATGCTTTCATATTTTTTACCTTTTTTGCTTACTATTAAATTTAGTTAAAAATAATGTATAAACAAAATTTGATAAAAATAAATATGTTCAAATTGAATTTATTTAGTACATTAATTTTTTTTAATTGATTAGTATTGGCTGGGTTGGTTTATTAACTAACTTAGTAATAATTTAATATAAACTAAAAAAAAAAATACAAACTTGCAACATTTTAATTCATACAATAACTCATTTTAAAATACAGTTAAAATAATAAGAATAAAAAATATTTTGGTTTAAAACCTTTATTTTAAAAAGCTTTTGGTTTTAGATTAAAACTCAATTTCATTAAAAAATAAACAAATTCATTTTGTTAATTCTTTATATTGCCTAAAAAATTTGAAAAAAATTTAATTTCCTAATCTAATTAAGATTAATTTTGCTGTTGTGTAAGAAATTTATTGATAAAGGATTTCAAAAATTAATATTTGAGGGGACATATATTTTGAAAGTAAATAATTGTTACTTATTGATTATATAAAATATTAGTATTTAATATTATTTTGCAGCGAATTTCTATTATTTATTTATTAATCTTTATAAATACCTATTATTTAAATAATTTTAAGGTCAATTTAAGTATTAAAAGTAAAAGATCAATTTAGTTGAAGTTTTAGCAAATAAATTAGGTAAAAATATATAAATATTCAAATATTTTTTACATTTTACAAATAAAAAGAAGAAAAGAATCAATGATCTTAAATGTATATTTTAAGAAATGAAATAATTTTTATAGCTCATAAATTAATAATTAACTATAATTAACATGATAAATTATTTTATTTTTAAAAACATAAATAAATCAATTTTCCATTTCTATATAAAAATCAATATTTGTTACATGTTTATGTTTATTACAATTTTTTTTAAATTCTTAATATTATCATTCACAACTAAATATTAATAAATCTTTTAGTAAATTCATCTAAAATTGATACCTTCTTCCCTAATATGAATTTTGAAAACTTATTATTAAAATAAAGAGGAAGTGGAAAAAATATATTCTTAAAATAACGTCATATTTTATTTATTTAGCTGATTATCATCAAATTTTAGTAGTTAGAGTAATTTAGTAATTAAGAAAAATATTGAAATAAATTAAAGATTAATGATCTATTTAGCTTAAGCAATGATTAAAAAAATTGATTTATAATCTTTGTTACAATATCTGAATTTCTTAAAATTGAAGATTACAAATATCATTAACTATCTAATTTTTTTTTCTGATTTAAGTTAATATTTAAAAAATAGATTATTATTTTTAGTATAACAAATTTGTTTAAATATTTAGAGTAAAAATGTATCATGATAATTATAAATATAAATTATCCTAAAATGATCAAATTTTAGTAAATATGCGTTTTTATTTTTAAGAATGAAAAATACAATTATTAACTTAATAAATCTCTACAGCTTGAATGTAAATCACTCTATTTAATTTTTATTTGAAATTTTAATTAATTGTAATCTTTGAATTTATTCATGCAGATTTTAATGAATCAAAATTTTGTGAGAGGTGGAAAGTAAATTAATCATTCTTTAATAAATTTATACAGTTTTTTATCTGCTTGATTTTAATAAAGTGATTAAGATTGATATTTTTCTTTTTTTCTCTTTGAGTCACTTTTGGTAATTTAATTTAATTAATTAGAAAGATCATTGCTTACAATAAATGAAATTTACAAATTTTTTTATTTAGTCCTATCTAAAATATAAGGGTAATACATTTATTAATTGTTATCTTAATATTTAATGGCTTTATTTCTTTTTTAAATTTTGTTTAAATTCAAAAACAATTCATAATCTGTTTTAAAATTAATTAATATCTAAATCAATTAAGATTTTCAATTATGGGTATTATTACACAAAAATATAAAGAAATTTTAATTTTTAAAAAGTAAATTAGATAGATTGTTACAATAATATACTGTAAGTAAGCAATTTTTTATTAGATCTATATTTGCCTATTTTTATTGTTCACAAATTTAATAATAAAAATGTAAATGAAAATATTTATTTTTTTGATTAAATGGTTATTTATATATTTTTAGCAAGATTAATTACATTTAATTACCTATTAAAATATGAATTAGAAAAACTAAATACATAATGCTTATTCATGAGCTTAATGATTTTGATTATTCTGTTTGATGTTCTTAAATTTCTTATTAATTATTAAATGAGGAAGATTCGTTTGTAAATTTATTTTAAATGTCAGATTACTCTATTTTTTATTCTTTTGAATGTATATTTTAATTTTTGAATTTAGTTTTGTTATCAAGTTGATAAGCCTTGCCAAATTCCTAATCACTTGACAATTTTTACTAATTAATTTTTGAATTAGTAGTTAAAGTATCTATTTTAGATTATTTATCATAAAAAACATTTTGATCAGATGGATGAGGTTTTTATTTGTTTTAGAAACTAATCTCCGTCTATTTATAAAAATTTTATTTTAATTAGTTATTTCCAATTTAAAAACTTTTAAGTAAGATAATTAATTATTCATTATAATATCTAAATTTATATATATATATGAATGAACCCTAGGGTTCTACCAGTTTTGAACTGGTGCAACAGTTGAAAATTTAAATATTAAAGTAAAATAATTAAAATATCCTAAAAATATAAAATGTTAAGATTTATTTATATTTTAAATTCTATGTAATTAAAATGACAATTTTACTTATATATTTGATTGATTTATGAAATTTATTCAAAATTAAAATATTTTAAACTCTTACATTATTTTCGGAATTCAAATCTGATTTTTCCTCTTTATTGTAATTGGTAGAAGACTATTATGAGTTCTCATCTTCAAATTTATGTGAATCAATATGAAATTTAACAATCATCTCATTGATTTTCTTTCTAGGGCTTACCTAATTTATTTAACTTTCAACTAGATTACTTATTTCAACCTCATCATTATTAATTTTTTTACTTAAAATAAAATATTTATTTACTTATAGTAAATTTAAATTAATTTTAGTTACCTATTTTTTTATGATGAAAGGCTTGAACTTTTTTTTGATTAATATACCTTAGAAAGATTTTTGTAAATGAGACTCTCATTTTTTTCATTATAAGTTTAAAAGTCAAAATTAATATTTTTATTAAACTTGCTGGACAATTCTAGATTATAAGTCAATTTATTTTCTTATTCAAATTATTAATCAATATTTTTTTTTGTTGATTTTGGAAAAATGAAATGACTATTTTCTAAAATAATTTCATTTATGTCTAAATATTTTGAACTTTTTTCATTAAACTAGTTAGTTTCTTCTACTCTGCTGGCTTTTAAAATTTATTATAATGTTTTTTTAATATATGTTAATTGTATATTACTTCGATGAGTATCTTTAAAAAATTGACTTCTTTTTGTGTTAACATTCTAAGAGATGAAGTAATTTATACTCTGAAAAGAATTTGTTGAGGGTTACTCAATCTGTTTTTTACTTGCTTATTTTATAAATAAATTTATTAATAATACCATTTTAATGATAAAATATTTGTACTCGTTGAAAATCCATTTAAGTTTTTATGAGAATCTATTAATTCCTTCACAGAAATATCTGTACATTTAACAAAAAGTGTTTTAATATTATTTTTATTATTATTATTATTATTATTAATTACTGTTGTAAGATCCTATGTTAGCATTTATCGATTAGGAGAGCGGCGAAATTAAAGCAGGGGGAATTTCTTATTAAGACTTAAAAGAATCTTATTTTGGTGATGGGTCTTTTTTGATTGAACTCATTTTAACCCTTATTATCTCCTTTCTAATTTTATTCCAATTATGAAATGTTTTAAGATCTTTTGGCTTTTCAAATTTTATAAACTTAGATAATGAAGGGAAGTACTCAATTATTTTTTTTTTAATCAATTGTAAATTTTTTTTCTAAGCAATCGATAGTTTAGCTTTCAATACTTCAAATATTAAATAAGCTAAATAAATATTATGAATACTTAATACAATCAAATAGAATATTTGTTATTATATTTTATCAGGCTAATTATACAAAAATATATTCATTATTGCTATTACTGTTAAAGTTACCATGCTTTTCTTTTCAAGTTATTAAAAATACCTCATTTGATATGGCTTCATAATAGACAAGCTGACCTAGTATATAAGCAGTATAATCATGATAATTACGAGCTTATTGTCTGTTGATGAAATAAATTATTATTTAAGAATAATCTGTTTTAAAAATATTACTAAAAGGGTCTCCATAAAAATTTAACACTACCACCATTAGGATTTTCATATAGCTCTTGATGAATTCCCAGTAAAACCTTTATTATTTGTAATCTTAGTATAAAAATCCATAAGGTAACCTAATAGTAGCGTAGTCTAGTTTATTCTTATGGGTAAATAAGATTTTCAAAATACTCATTGGTAAAATAAATCCCCACAAAATTAACCCTGGTATACATATAGACAGAATAAATTTGATATGCTCTCTAGTGTAGCATTGATGGGAAACATCTGCAAGAATGTAAAAGTTTTAATCAATTTTTCTGCATGACAGCACACTCAGTAAATTATTAATAATATTTGGTTGAAGAAAGAATATTATGAAGACTAATCCACAAATTAAATAACTCTATATTAAAATAATGTAAAATTTAATTTAATCTTGTTATCGTAAAATTTTACTTTGTTATATGATAGTATCTTGAATTAATACAAACTAAAGTATACTACTCCAGCAAGAAGTATGTAGATTACAGGAATCATAAGACCCCATATAGTCCTCAAAAATATTAAAAAAAAAGTTTCAGACTATAATGTACTAAGAAAGCAATCAAGCGTGTACATGAAATTATTGACAGGAGATCCTTTGAATTTAAATAATATTTTTAAGTTTATTGCAAAATATGTAAAAATTACCTATATATTTTGGTAACATTTAAAGAAAGCCTGGGAGATCTACTTCAAAAGTGTTTATCAGCTAAGATATCTGCATATAGTTCATCATAGCCTTCATGTTCATATTTGTTGTATCTTGATATGCTGATTTACTAATATTAAGCATATTTAATTTTCTTAAATAATATCCGAATATGATATTTTAGCTAATATTTAAGGCTATTTTAACACTAAATAAAATATAAAATACCATAAATACCCCTACTAATATTGAAGGAAGTAGAAATTTAATGTCGTTCTACAAACCTTTACAATTTACACAATTATACTTACCATCTGACATATATCTCGAACCCCACATATTTCCAGTAGAATCACATTATTCACAGAGAGGACCAATATGACCTTCTTTGCAGTAACCTGTTTACTCATCACCATTACAGTTTTGTTGGTTATTGCTACATTTTATTATCACATCTGTTTTATTAGAAATTCTCCAATAGCCATTCTTTACAAATATTTGATTTTTGTAGCACTTCTCTGCGTTTTCTGGACATCTTTCACATTATTATTAACTTTATTAACTAGCTTTAAAATATATTAATAAATGATTAATATTGAAAAAAAAAAAAATTAAATTTACATTAATCAGGTAAAGATAACGAATAAAATCCTTCTTTACATTCTTAACATAAAAAGAGAGCTCCACTTTATGTAAAAATTTCACCAGCAATACACTACCTAAATTAGATGTTAACTTTTACTCCAAATCTTTCTATTATAAAAAATTATTTAAAAAAGTTAAAAAATAATAGATGTTTTTGTTAGTCTACCTTATTTAAAATAGTATTGTTTATTATTGTCATGTGCCCTAGATATGCTTGGTACTTCAAAATAAAAGAAATTTTATGACTCAGGAATTGACACAATATTCATATCTTTGATTGAAAATGTTCTATCATTTTGATTAAACTATTGTTAATCTGATATATATTAACCATACACTTTTATTTTATCATTACTTATAGTAGTTATTATTTTAAAATTTTAGATCTCTTCCATCACATCTTCTGGATAGATTTCTGAATCAAATAATTTTTAATCAAAATAAATAGGCAAGCCTTCAAGATCTAAAATTTAAAACTTTATATCGATATTTCCACCACTTTAAAAATTATTTACAGTTACAGTATCAATAACTTAGATAGCATCTTTTTCATTAGTATAAATTGTTTATCCTTAAATAGCTGATTTAGAGAAATTTTCAGAAGTAGCTTTCAAAGAAAATGAATAAGAGCCAAAATTATTGCTATGAATTGTAGCATTATTTTTAATTATTGAATTAATAATTTATTTATCAACTAAATCTTTATTAATTATTTAATTTATGAAATCTGGTTAGATTCCTAAATATCTAACACCTCCTCCAACTAGAGCTTAATTCTCTTATATTGTAGTATTTTGCATTTATAGATTACTATATTCTAAGAATATTGCCCCTCCTGAACTTATTGCTTTATTTTTTAAAAATATACTATTCTTGATCATAGTGTAATTGTAATAATTAGAAAAGATATAAATAGCACCACCTTTCTAAGCTAAATTAAATTGAAAAATGGAATCTTATAGAATGAACTAATTGGTCTGATATATTTAAATGGCAGCACCTAAGCATTTAGAACAGCTCACATTAAATATTTAAATTTCTGATATGATAAAGGAGTTACCTGTTAAGCTAATTACAGAATTTTGTATATTATTTACAGATTCTATCTTAGCATTTTATATTTAAAAGTAATCATCTTTCTATATAAATTACTTAGAATTTTCATTATAAGAGTTAGAAACATGCAAAAAAGAAACTTTATTCGACTATTTAAAAGTGAAATTTCTTATTTATAATTCAGCTATTCCAAATCCCTGCATAAAATATATGAATTCGTCAGATCGAATATTAGATATTTAAATATTATTAAGATATACTTTTTTGGAATTCTAGATTAAAAATAGCGATTACAAGAGAAAAGTTTAATCTGCAAAAATGCTATCAAAAATTAATTATTCTATGTAAATATCTTGTACTCTATCAACTTCTATAAGTTTTGACTCATTTTGAATGACGATTTCTTGAAATTTTAAATTTTTTATGTAAACTTACTTACACTAGCTAAAATAGAAAAAGCTGCTCTAATTTTTTACATTTATTTTTTTTATTTGAATATCCTCTAAAATAACTGTATTAATTTAAGTAAAGTTCATTTAAAAATTTTGAGCATCATTTTTAAAATCTATTTAGCTTAAAATTATTTTTTTTGTATTGTTATTGAATGAAATGTTATCAGAATAGCTGATATCAAATATATAGTTTTGGACAGTAATCTAAGAAAAACTTTCTGGTGAGAAAATATCATCTAAAATCTCAAGGACATATTTACCATTAGTATCTATAGTTGGTCCGATAGCAGAATACTGTGATTTTAGATTTGTAAAGATAGGATCAAAATACAGACTTAACCTAGGTTAACCCTATTTTTTAAATATATGAATATAATAAACAAGATAAATGAAATAGAATAATTTAAGTTACTATGATGTATGTTTGTGATATTTAAGTGTCTGCAATTTTTAAAGATCTTTATAAGTTTGATAAATAGTTATTTTACTCATAATACCTACTATATATTCCTATGTCAAACTAGCACTCATATTTATTTGGAACTGCGCTTTGGTTTCCTACCATAAAATCGTATCTGTAAACTAAACCATTGCTCAAACCCTAAATTATTAGATAATTATTTCTTTCCATTTATTTTATTTAGTAGTTTATAACTATGGGATAACTTAACTGAAATTATTTAACTATCTAAACATTTTATTTATTTTAATATGCAAGTGAAAGCATGTTGTATGAGCTAACAAAAAAGTAACTTTAGTTTGAATCTCCAAGTTCATTTACATATTTTATTTTATTTATATTATTCAGAATATAGTTATCCCTTATAGATTTTAGAAGAATATTAGTTTATCTATCATAATAGTATAACTACCATGGCATTTCAATGATAAAATAATTATCTTTGATATTTAATTTAATATCGTACAACAAAGTAGGTAAAGGAAGCCAGTTTTAGATTGTAACAAAGTTAATTGCTCCTGATTTTGTAAAGGAAAATCCATATACAATTATTAGGCCATTATAGCTTAAAGTGTATAATTTATTTGTTAGTGAGTCATAAATAGCTTTGTAAGCGCAATAAGCTTAAATAAAATCAAATGATGTCTCAATATCTTGATTTGGATCTTTACTAGCTTTAACATCCTTTTTAATCGCAGAGTAAATATCCATTACATTATTATCAAATTTAAAAACTAATAGCATTCTATTTTCAGGCTAATAGAGCATAAACTAATAGCTTGTATCATAAAACGTTTATATTACTTTATAATTTGCGTAGCTATATCTTATAATTACATAATTATCTACTGATTAGAATAGAATCAATATTTCACTATTTGATTCAATTATTATTAATTGAGTTAAAATTTAATAAAATTTCTATAATTTAAATTTTGAATCCTGTGTAAGAGAATCTAAATCTATTTTGATTAAGTCATAGTTTTGATTTTAACAAAATATGCTTTCTTGACTAAAATATATGGTACGTAGCTATATTTCTAATTAATTTAGTACATTAAGCTGCCTATCTAATTTAATTAGGTTTGTTATAGTTGCTAAATAAATATTTTCATTCCAAAATTTAACAGCAACAACTGTTTACAATTACTTCAAAAAGCTTAATTCGAATGTTTAGTTGTCTAAAATCCAAAGAGAATTGTCATAGTCTATAAAATATGTTTTTTATTGTTATTTATCGATAAAATAATTATCGTTTCGAGATTGGTATAAAGGAGTAACTAAATTTCTAGAATTCAAAGCATTTTCTACATTGAAGAACCTTTATAAATAAAAATAAAATATCAAAAAAATCAATAATGATAATGATTCAATTTTTACATAATTTATCCACTATCTGAACATAAAAGAGAATTATACTCAGGTAAAAATGTTAATTAAGTTATAGCTGTGTTAAACTTAATAATATAGTAGCCTGTGTAAACAAATCTTAATAAATCAAATGCAAACATACAAAAGTTGCTCCTAGAAAAAAATAATGTATAAGAGGATTCATCTAGTGTTACTGCTCCTATGTTACCATATTCTAATTATTGGTTAGCTGATACTTCTTTGTAAAAAAGGCCAGAAGAAATATTAAAAATTGCTATTTTTTGATAAAACACCTTATCTTTAAAGTAATCATTCCATATAAAAATCATATCTAGCTTTTCTGAGATGATAATATTTAGAATTCCTGGATTTAAACATTTTATTGTTCTAACAGTTTATAAAGAAACTTTGTCAATTACAGCTATTAAATTTATATCATAGGAGTATGTGTATTTTCTTTTAAAAATTACATTCCTTATATCAAGATTGTGGTCTCTCTTTTCTGCTATCTCTATAAGACTTATGTTGTAAACTTTCAAAACAGATAATAAGCCAAATCCCTTTTTAATAAATAAGTAATTAAGATCCTCATCATAAAAAAACTTATCAGAGCTGCTTTCAGTGAAAATATAGGAAAGATTATTTTAATAATTGTAGGCAATTATTTAGTCTTAATTATCCAAAATTAGTAATGTCTAATTCGATTTAAGTAAATAAATTTATTTAACTGCATAAGTATACTAAGGTTATTAAGATCCATTGTCGTTTTACTCGTTATTGCTATTTAAATTTTATTTAGCTTCTTAAAGAACAGTTCCCTTAAATTAAAATTTCAAATTAGGATAGGTCCATACAATCATTTCCAAAACTGCTTAATTAAACGTAATAAGAAATCCATTTTACAGATCCAAAAATACTTAATCTACTCCAGCACTTGTTCCTCCTTTAATTTGCACAGGATTTTTTATTTAATAATATTCCAAAGCGTTTATATCCCACTTAAAAAGATTAGTGTTGATCTCATTAGAATATGTAATTATACTATTGTTGTTTTCGTCTAGGACATATCCAGATAAATCATTTAAATGCTTCTTAGGGAATATGGATGATTCCTTAGAAAACAAGTCGTAAATCATTACACTCTAATAGTAAAAAATTACAGAATGATCATTATTTATTTAAGTTTTAATAAATTTACCGATTTGAAAGAGATAAAGCCTCTAATTATTTTAGTGTATCTAAGATCTTATATTTCTGGAGTTTTGTATGAATTAATTTTGAGTTAAGGAGAGAAGCTTCCATAGTATATTTAGCCATCTTAAAAACCAATAAAAATCTTTTATGTCACATGATCTGCTTTAACACTAGTTATTTTTTTTTCGAATGTAGCTAAGTAAATAATCGCTCCTGAATTATTAATTCCAATTACCTTTTTTTTAAGAATTAGTTATAATTTAATTAAACATATATAAAATAAGAAACAATTCATGAATGAATAAATAAAAAATAATTTTTAATATTTAATTTACCTAATTTTTAATAGCTTCATTTGCATTATTTATATAAACAAAGCATATATGTTACCTAAAGGGAATGGTTATTGCATTCTCACTAATAATAGTATTAAAGTATTAAAATTAGCTGAGTATATTAGTAGAGGTAACGTCAACCAAGTATGTTTGAAATGACTTAGAAAAGCAAATCAATACATCGAGATCTGTAAAAAAAGCTAAAGCTGTAGCAACAGGAACTATAGTAGTAAATTTGTTAAAATTATAATCAATAAAAAAGAGTTTGTTCTAATTAGTGCTTATAAAGAAAGAATAGAGATTTGCATAAGAAGAATTTTCATCTTACTCAGTAACATGAATAGATTGCATTTATCCTTGAAATTCAATATAAAAGTTGATCTTTTCTAAATTCTTATTATTAATTTAGTAGAATAAAGCACTAATTATTGTAGATGTTTGCTTTAAAATAACTAAATAAAAATTAAAATCATTCCTCATAATATAGGTCTTTAAAGGATTATCATAGGGTAGAGAATAAGTTTATGTTTGATCTATGAGGTGAAATACTCTTACTTCTTAATTATTACTAATTGTTATATATAAATAATATTTATCAATGTGAAAATTATTTAATTTCTTAGTCTGATCTTTTAAGCTAAAAGTTCTGAAATATGTTATATGAAACATCGAATATTGCCACATAACTACTGTATTATCATTATATTGAGAGAGTAAATAACCACTCTCCTTAAAGATATCCATGCTTAATACTTTGAATTTGCATGCCAACAAATTATAAGGATTGCAAGAAGGATGATATTATTCCATTATAAAATTTACATTGTCAAAATTACTTTCATAGGACATTTACTTAGCAAAAGTTTGATTATATGAATCTTCATTTAATTCCCATACCTTAAAGCTTCCATCATCACTATAGCTTATGATTCGTTTTTATTATTCGTCAACAAGCATGCCATTAATCTTATCAGTATGGCCATTTTGTATTTTTGGGATATTTTTCTATGTCTGCTAACTTTTTATTTAGGTATTTTTGTAGAAATCAAATTTCACAGATAGGATTTACTTGCCAAATAAGCAAATAATTTATTTTTTGACATTGATTATTATGTTAGTCAAAAACATCGGAGCTTAAAATTTGAAATCATACTAATTTAAATAATTTAGGACTTTTTCTGATTCTATACTTTCCTAATCTATCTAAATTTAGTAAATTTTTATTAAACCAGTTGGTTCTAGAGAAACCAAAAATCCTTCACTTGAAACTCTAATCATCATTAAATTTTATTGTATTTTTTGAATCTATAATAGATCGACTCTAGGGATTTCTTCTCTTTGAACTTAGAGCTGTAAAATATTTAATTGAAAAACAAGCAACTCATCATTTGTAAGGATAAAAAATATAGAAGAGGAATAAACATAAATTTCTCCTATTTCTTATTATATATCATCTTCTGATACTTTGACACAACTGCTTTAACTTGTCATTAAAAATATTTTTGTAGACTCGAAGAAATATATCAAAAAGATATCATCAATTATTAAACTGACTCCTTTGATTTTTTCATCAAAAGTGCACTTTTTATAACCAGTTTGATTTGATATATTCCATTAAAATATATTCTATTCACTATAGCTAATTAATTGATCTCCAAATCTTAAAAATCCTTTTATATTTTTTATGTGCTTTTTTTCAAACAGATAGTAAAAATGAGAAGCTTTTACATTTTAATTTATCTTTATAGAATCTAAATAATCTTAAAAGTAAAATAAACCAAATTACCGCTCATCATCATAGTTCAATATTATAAATTAGCTATCAATATATATCAATTCAGAGTATTTATTACTTATAAAGTAAGGACTTTCAATTGTTATGTTAATATATTTTTAACCATAAAGCAAGTTCCATATAAATATCTCTTTAGAGCTAAGTGAAATAATTCCCTAATCATTTGTATCTTCTGAATTATATTCTTTAATAGCATAAACTTCAAATAAATGACCATCCATTTATCCAATTTGTTAAACATTGCTGCTATCAAAAATTTTTATTTAATAGTTAGACTAAACACTATTTCTACCAGCAGTGATGATTTAATCTTCTACTAACAAACTAACTGTAAACTAATCAAAATATTATTGGCCAATCTCTTCTAGATAAGGACATTATTCAATTTGTTTACACTGTAAGGTGATTTCATCTTATATATATGGATACGTGCAAGTAGATTAACATAACTTTGTTTCTTTTTAGAAATATCTGCCATAACCGCAGCTCGATTAGCATGATTAAATATCTTCATTATAAATATAATTAGGTTCACATCTTTAACATTTCCTCAAAGTAAAATCACATTCTTAACAGTTAAATTTGCACTATACAATTTCAAAAACCTATTGAGAAATTAAGTATTTAAGAAAACCTAGTAAAATAATCAAAATCTTAATTATCATTTCTTATATATTAGTTATCAAAGCTTTTTTATTTTACTTATATCAAAATATTAGTTCTAGTTTTTTTCTTTAAAAATAAAGACTATTAACTAAATTAAATAATTAATTAATTACTTGATAAATAAATAAAATGTATTAATTTTATTTAATAAATTATTTAACTTAATTTTCTTAATAATTTTTAAGAATATATTTTTTATATTAAATTTAAAATAGAATTTACTCTTTTTACTTATTATTAGAAAAATAAAATAATATTTAGATTAATAGACAACTAAAGGTTTAACAAATAACTAAAAAAATATATATTTAATAGATAAGTATAATTAAAAAAGCATTATTGAGGATATATAAATTAATGTCCTCAGCTAAAATAATTGTTTTTGGATATTTATATGAATATATATAAATATTTTTAAAAGTTTAACATTATATGATACACATATACAGCTTACTTAAAAAATTAATACATATTTATGGTAGAATTTTGTTTGCTATTAACTTATATTTAAAAATTACAATTGTTTCATGTTCAGATTGTTTTTTTTATGATAGATAATAAATTAACTAGCAATAGAAAATTTTAAATGAAAGAATTAAATAAGATTGATAAATTTCATTTAAAATATTTTATAAATTGAATTCTTTAGTAATTAATAAATAGAATTGTCAAATATCTTCGTATTATTTAATTTGGCTACTCTATTTTTATTCTTGTGAGCTATCTATGCCTTAACTATCTGTTGATTACTTACTTTATTATTTAATTTGAATGTCTATTTCTTATAAATTATAATTATTTTCTTTAGATTCTTATTTTTATATAGTCTATATATCTTATACTTCATCCTTTAATGATTAAGATTCTACTTTTTATTGAGTATCTTATTGATCTTTTTATTCTATTTATATATTTTATTCATTCTAATTTACTTCTTAATTCCTATTTTTTATAAATTTAGTTAATTAATTGCTTAAAAAAAACAAATTTATTTACTTATTCTACTCTTCTGTTGAAAGTATGTTAATATTAATTTGATCAAAATCAACAAAAACTTTTCTAAGGTTTTTATAGATTATACTTACAACCTAAAAATCTTCTTTTTATGCTTTAACAGACTTTTTTCTTTCAATGATTTGCATATCATGTATGTCATCTTGTATACATTTATTATTGATATTGCTTTCCTAAACTTAAACTTAAGAAAAACCAGATTTTTCACATTATGAAACATTCCTAAATTTAGATTTATCAATTTTCAAAGGAATTTATAAATTAGTGTTTGAATTTATGTTGCTTTAAAGCCAATCATTCTCTTTGTCTTATAGTAAGAAGGAACCTATGTTTCTTTATGAATAGATATCTTATTAACTAAACATGCTAACAGGACCTATTAAAATAATAATATCAAAGTATGATAATTGAATATTTAAAAGCTTTAATATTACTTTAATGATTTTCTAAATTTCTTCCACTATGTGATTGCTAAACCATTACAGAAGTTATGTGATTTTAAATAGCAACTTCATGATCTACTTTCTTTTTCTTCATATCTATTATTTCTTTTCTAATTAATATCCAATAATAGAAAACTCCTAGTGTACTTTTTGTATCTATATTTATATATTTTTTTAGCATAGGAAAATATTCAAGTAGCTAAAGTTTTATGTTTCTTATTTGATATTTAAAAATGATTAGAAGCTTATTTTTCACTACTTCAAATACTAAATAAGCTTAGTATACATTGTCTATTCCCAGTACTATTATGTAAAAAAGCTGCTATTGAATTATATCAGGTTTATTATAAAGAAAAATATTCATAAGAATAACAATTATCAGCACAACCATGCTCCTTTTATCTACTTATTGGTAATAAATCATATTATAGGGTTTTGCTTTTTAAAGTAACACCAAATATAGTAAGAATAAAACAGCAGCTATTACCAGCTTGTTATCTATAATATAATAAAAGCAGTTTAATTTAGAAATTAGTAATAAAGATAAAATAAATACTGTAAGGATCTCCATAAAAGTTCATGACAACTATGATTATAATTTTTAAGTAACTCCTAACATACTCCCAGTAATAATACTATTATTTGTAATCTTAATAAAGAAACCCATATGGTATACGAATGTTAGAGTTTTCAAGATTATTTTAATTCTTAGAAAGTTTTCTTACAATCAGAATTGGTAAAATTACAGCCCATAACAGTAAACCAGGAATGCATATGGCAAAAATATATTAAATATGAGTTTTAGTGTAACAAAGGTAAGTAATATCTGCTAGAATATATTTTTTATTATCAATCTCTCTGCAAGCCATGACACTCAATAAGTTAGAAACCATATTGGATTACAAAAAGTATATTAAAAACACTAGACCGCTAATTAAATGATTCTATTACAAAATAATTAATAAGTAAATAGTTTGAAGATAGTAATTTTAAAGTAATTGATAATTCATTTATTTATATATTTACCTTATGAAATTTAGTCCATTTTAGTTTTACAAATATAAAATAGAATAAGCTCATTCCTATTATATACATAACAGGCATAACTAATGTCCAAATTGTGCGCAAATATATAAGAGGAATTTTATTGCTAGATATTTTATTTAGATAACAGTCAAAAGTGTACAGAAAATTATCAATAGGAGAACCTGTTTAGTTTTAAAGATATTATAAAAAACATTATTTAGAATTTTAAATTACCTAAGTATTAGGGTAAAATTTATAACCAAGAAGGTAGCTAAACCTGAAAGGTATTAACAAGCTTAGCTAGTTACATATAGTTCATCATAGATTTTATATTCATATTTGTTGTATCTAGATAAGCAGATTTATTAATTGGTAATAACTTTAAACACCTAAAATAGAATCCAATTACAATATTTTCACTTATATTTATTGCGATTTTGATACTAAAAATAAGGTAAACTATCATTAATAGACATGCAATAGCAGATGGTAAAATATATGAAGAGTTATTCATCAAAGTAATGCATTTGACACAACCATATTTGCCATTACTCATATATTCAGTACCCCAGAGTACTCCATTATTATCACACATTTCACATAGAGGTCCAAAATTTCCTTCTTTACAATAATTTTTTGACTCGTCTCCATTACAATTTAATGGCTAATTAGTACACTATATAATAGAATCTGTATTATTACTGCTCCTCCAATACCCTTCTTTCAGCTTAATTGTATTTCTATAGCAATCAGAAGCTCCATCAGGGCATCTTTAGCAATTTTATATGGAAGATTTTGCTATTTAAAGATTTAAATTAAAATAAAAGGATAATTTTAAAATTATGATGAAAATCTATTTTATTTATTTTACAATTTTCATAAAATTTTCAAAAAATTAAATAAAAGTTGTAAAGAAAAAATTGAAAAATTATTATTTTAATCAATAATATAATTTCTTATTAAATCCATTTAAAATAAACAATTCAAATAAAACTTTTAAAGAAATTAGTAATTTAAAGATTATTTTATTATGAAATAAGTTTACTTTGCTTTGGTTCAACTAAAGAGTAAAAACCGTCTTTACACTCTGAGCAAATATATAATTTGTTTGACTCTAAATAAATTTCTCCTGTCACACATTTTCTAAATTAGAATACAAGCCTAGAATAGAAAGGACCTATTAAAATATTTATTAAATATTTTAAAAAATTGATCATCATTTAAATTTACCAGTGTTAAAACTTCTGCATGTTTAATTAGCATTTACTAACCTTTGGATAGAAGGTACTTAAATGTAGATCACATTTTCAGTCTAGGGTAAAGAATATATACTTAAATCGTTAATTAGAAAGGAGTTTGTTGTTTAATTAAACTATTGATAGTTAGTTGATTGTTGACCAAACAATTTTAATTATTCAGAAAAAGTATTTGCATTAATCACAAAGCTTGAAATCTCCTAGCTAATAATTTCTGGGTATTCATTATTATTATATTTATCTAAGTCAAAGTTAACTGGATTCCCTTCTAAATCTAAAATTTTAAAGGTTAGATTAATAGATCCTCCACTTTAAAATTCTGTTACAATATATTCACTTACTAAGTAAATATTAGAGATCGATTGTGTTTCTGCAGATTATAGCTATCTTCTAGAAGCTAACAAAGATATATCTGAGTTGTCAGATGAAATATTTATTGAGTGTGTATAGGAGCCAAAATTATTTGTGTGTATCTTACCAGTATTATTGGTAAAAGTATTATTATCATCAGCTAGTTTTAGTATTGAATTATAAGCAAATAGTGGTTCAATATCTGTATATCTAATAGCACCTCCAACTAATGCTTAATTATTTACAAAAGTTGAATTATTCAATATTAAATCACTATTTTTTAAATAGACTGCACCTCCACTTGCTAAGGCATAATTATTTAAAAAATTACAATTTTTAAAAGTTATATCGTTATAACTAGAATCAATTATGTAGATCGCTCCTCCTATAAAGGCTTTTATTTATTGTAGCTATGTATTAATTAATTTAAACTCAACTGCATTTTTAGTATAGATTGCACCTCCTAAGCATTAATCACAGTTAATATCATAAAAGTTAGAATTTTAAACTAGAAAACTATTTCCTACAAAGTTGATTAAAGATGAATTTAGGTTTTGAATTTAAGTTGCATTTATGTAGCTCATAGATAAAAAATTATGAGTTATTTGATATAAATATTAATTCAATTAATAGCTATCTATAAATGAAATTAATGGGATTCTTTAAACATTTAGGTAGTTAATTTTCTATAAATTTAGTTATTTAGTTGCTTCTGAGAGAATGAAATTTGTCTAAAATATTAAGTTTTGTGAAGAAATGTTAAAAAAATTACAATTTTAAATTGTAATATTTTTCAAGTTAAAGAGATGTATAATATTGCTAGTATTTGATTGTTAGTCTATCTATAGATTATTAATAGTTAGGGTGTTAATAAATATATTATTTGAATTATGAAATTCAAATAAGCTTGACTAATTTGTTAACAATATATTATTTAAAGTTATGTTGTTGAAATAAACCATCGAACAATTTTATACTTAAAACAGTTTCGAATTATTATGTAGTTAAATACCATCCATTTCAACATTTTCTAAAATCAAATATTCTAAATTGAAAAAGTTAAAAGAAAATCCATCACCATTGTTTGTAATTTTTATGTTTTCAAATGTAATTCGCATAGTATTTTAATTAAAGTTTACATTATTCACTGATGAAATATCAAAGATTATATTTGCTATTTATAAATTTTGCAAGTAATTTTTCTAAAAACTGTTTGCTTATAATTTAATTGTTATATTGCTCTAGGTATCTTAATTTAAATAAATTAACTTGTTATTAAAGTTTTAAAAAAAACTGTTTTCATAAAAAGATTCAAATGGCTTGGCCTAATTTTTAATGATAATAATAAAAAAATAAAATTGTATGAAAAAAAAAAATAATTTTTTTACATAGATCAAAGACTACTAAAGTTGTATTTACAATTAGTTAAGCGAATTTTATAGTGTACTAAGCTAATTATTTAGATTATAGCTATATTTTACTATTCCTAAATTTTCAAAGCACTAAGACTAGATTTATATAGAGTTAGCAGAAACCTAATACATATTTGGAGGCAATAAAAAATTGTAACTAAAAAATATGCCATTGCTTGCACCAACTATATTAAATTATAAAATTTATCCTAGATTATCTACTTTGAATTTTATAATCCTTGGATAAGCCATTTTAAAAGCATATAAAATACTCTGCTTTTAAGTTTAAGGATTCAATACTAGTAAATACAAAAATTAATCTGAAGTCACTATACCATATTGAGGTTAGCTTTCTGAAGCTATATAACCAGTAATACTTTTAAGATATCGGTTATCTCTTAAATAAGAAATAGGAGCCAGAGTTTTCCTTGATATAAAAGCAACTTGCCATGGACTAACAATTTATATTTTATTTCCATTTAGATAAACTTAAACATCAGGCGTTCTTAATGGAAGCGGAACTAGACTAATAAGCACAATATTATTTAAAGTCAAGTTTGTTGTAGAATTGTACTAATACTAAAATACCTAAAGGTAGGCTAAGTTTTTATAAACAACTATCATTTGATTGCTTTAATAATCAAAAATCACATTAGTTATGTTGTTTGGAAGTGTTGAATTGTATGGTTATGAAAATAAATTATAATATTTTACTCTGTTTGAAGTAAAATTTGTAAAAAATTAAATAGAAGTTGGCTTTATGTACATTAGAGTCATTACATTAAAATCAAATTACAAAGCATTAATAGTACTTGATGCTTAATAATTATTGATTACTTGACCATTTAGGTAATTAATATGCCATATAACATTGTTTTATAGAAGGATGATTACTTCTGAATAATTTTGGATAACTAACAAGCTTTAAATAGAAGAACTTAGTTTGGTAGTAAAATATTAATTAATAAGTAAATTTGTTTAATTTAGAAGTATAATGCTTTAAGTAACTTATTCTAAAAATATGTAATTATTATCAAACCAAATATTCTTAAATCTGCCTTTATAGCTATTTGTCTAATTCATATTTAGATCATATTAAATCAATGTATTATTGAGGATCACATATATACTATTACCCCACTAAGTAGTAAGTCTGATTTAATCAAGTTAGAATAGGTATGATTACTCAAAATTTTGGTAATCATAAGACCAAGCTGTATTCTATTTATCTAAAATATAAGACTTACTAGTAATTTGATTTTAAAAGTAGTCATCATTTAAAGTTGAATAAATAGATCTGAAGTTATTTTTTTAATTTATTGAAGTCTCGCATCTTATAAAACTAATTTTAAAATAAATATGAAATAACTCTATGAACAACAAAAAACTTTAGCATCTAAAAAAATTTTAAAAAAAGTTTACCTTATTTTACTAGCATCTAATAAAACGATCATGTTAAGGATTGGGAGGTATTACATTTAGGTGATCGCTGTATCATAACCTATCAAATAATATCCAGAGTATTGAAAGGATTGTAAATCAAATGAAAACATAAAGAAGTAAGAATCTTTGGTTATAAAAAGTTGTTAAGAATCTTCATCAAGAACAACTGTGTCAATGCTACCGGAATCTAACTGTTAATAGCTAGAAATTGTAAAGACCTAAGTTCCATTAAGCAAGCTAAATATAGCTATATTTGAGTTTTTGTTAATTTGTTGATTATTCCATACAATTACATAATTTAGCTACTCAGAGATAATTACACTTTAAAATGATGGGTTATTTGAAGTAATAGTTAATAATAACTTAAAACTCACTCTATCAATTACGTTTAAAGTTGTTTAATCATAAATATAAGACTTACTTCCTTAAAATATAACTCCTTATATATCTTTGAGGAACGAATTACTATTTATATATTATTACTAAAGCTGATTTGTGTCATAAACTATTACTGTGCAATAAGAAATCTAAGATGGGTAGCTAACATAAAGCAATTATTATTAGTTATCTAAAAATACTTTTGAAAATTAGTTTAACTAGATATACGTTGATGTATTATTATTGTAAAAATATCTATCAATACCTCCATAGTTATTTGTTGATAAAATCATATACTATTAAGGAATTAAGAAAATATAACCAACACTATATACAATAGAGCTTGGTTAATCACTGCCTGATACAATGTCGTTGTAAATATTTATGTGGTCTTAGCATGAATACAAGTAAGTAATATTTGGATATTTCCATACAAAAAATTAATTTGTCCCATTATAATAACTGATTAAATAACCATTATTTACATCTAAATATGCTGAAGTAGTACCTTGTTTATTTCCTCCAGTTATATTATATTTTAATGTATTTTTATTTAAATCAAAGATGAAAAAATTGTAGTACATATTACTATTTGTAAAACCTATAACATTTGAATATACTTGATCAATAATTACTCCATTTAGTTGCTATTATTGTCCAGAAACAACTGTAGTAGCTGTATTAGAAGATAATTATAAATATTTAATATCCTATTTTTTTATTTAAATAATAATAAATAATTTTAACATAAATTAGTTTTTTAATTAATTGTATTCAATAGTATCTCTCAAATTTTTATAAATTAATTTAAACTAAAATAAAATTTTATTTTAAAATATCAAAAAAAATAATGAAAAAATATTTTTGAAGAGTTTATATAATTATTGCTCAATAAATGTAAATTAAGGTAGTTTAAATAGTTCCTTAAATTTAATTTAAAATATAAAGATATTTGTAAAAAATTGTTTTAATATTTCTAGGTTATAATTTAAAAAAATTTACTTTATCAAAGTAGTATACTCTATTTAACTCTTAGACATATTAAAACGAAGGCGAGGTAACAGTAATAGTGTTTTATAAATAGTTATTATTAAAGTATCCAGATTAAATATCACCATTTTAGAAGCCAATATATATTTTTTGTTATTATTAGATGGCTGTTAGGCTTGTTATCTTATTTTAAAAAGAAACAACCATTTATATATCTAAGTTAGGGCCTAAAGCATATATCTAAGATAAATATTTAAAATAATTTTATGAAAAAATTTTATTAAAAATTTTACTTAATTTTAAAGTTATGTGTTCTGAGTATTTTAATAGAAAAAATACATTTCAGGAGAATTTGCGCTAACAGCTTATCTAGTAATAACACTAGAAAATGTGAATGATCTTTAAGCTGTGTATGTTGTTGAACTTCTACTCATATAAGTGGCTTTCTAATTTGCTTAGAATAAAATAAGATTCTTGCTTTAGGGTTCATATGAAATAGCTGAAGGAGTTTATACAGCGATGCTGTAAATATAGAGAGTTTAATTCATTATATATAAGAAATTTGGTGTTACAACAATCATCTCCATAGTTTCTTAGATATAGTATGTAGTATTAATAGATTTATTAATACTCTAATTAATTTTGTTTGTTCCTGCAGGAAACAAGTCAAGTTTTAAATATTGCAAGGCACTATTTTATTGTAAGATGTAAATTATATAATTTCCTATTTTAGCGCCATTTATAGTTGATTAGAAATCAATCGCTCCATATAAAAATGGAAAATTTGTTTATAGTTTATTATAAATAATAGTTGCTGTTGAAATATTGAAAACAGCTATTTATTTAGAATTACATAAAGTCAGAGTCAAGTTTTTCTTTAGGAAGTGATAATTATTTAATTTGAGAGTTGGATCTGTAAGGTTAAATGTATTATTTAGCCAAACAGCATCATATTGATAATTGTATACATATATACGATTATCATTGACGTACTATGCTATTAACAAATTACTTTGAGCTAATTCTAATGACTACATTTAGTAAGGGCAGTATGAAGAGATACTTGAAGCACAAATAGGATGAAATTACTATAAAACAAACCTAACCTTCAATAACCCACTAAACTAGTCTGCTATTTCCTACCATACAATAAAGGAACCATCTAAGCTATAAGAAATAAACCTATTATTGTTTGCATCACTAACAAAACCTATTACGCTATTTGTATGTTCAGTTTTAGTTTGGGAAATATTTTTTTTTACAATATTTTTGAGGACAATATTTTTGGAAAAATCGACTTCAATAAAGCTAAGTCCTTGTCCAAGTAATATTATATTTCCTAATTATTTATTCACAATAATTTAATTAACTAGTGATTAGCTTTAGATATTAATTTAGTTTAAATTAATTAAGAATTGGTTGGTTTGACTTGAGGTGCTTTAGTCAAAATCAATTACTGAATAAATCTGAAGAATTCCATTATTAAATAGTATGACTAAGTATTGGCTTGAATTTTAATTGTTTATGGTTTAAACCTAATCATATTAATATACATTTATTTAAAGAATTTGCGAAGTATAACTTATCGTTTAAAGCAATTAAATGTACATATTCGATGATATGCTATCATATTCATTAACTTAATAAAGAATAGCTTAAGTGTAAAATTCAACTAATATTATGTAATTATTTTCATCTAAAATATAAACATTGGTGATTTATTCATTTTACTGAATTACTAAATCATCACACTCACCTCTGTAATAAGTTTGTAGATTAAAAGAGGATTGAAATAAAATTATTAAAAAACTTGAATCCACAGAAAACACTTATTAAACATTCTAATTAAATGAACAAATTAATTAGCCTTATTATTATGAGTTATATTTGGCAAGTTCTGATGCTGAATAACTGTAAAGGATTCCAGAATTATCTTAAGCATATCCAATTATATTAAGTTAGTGGACAAGTTAGTACATGGTAATATAAGCATTTACGTTAATTGGATTATTGAAATATTACTGGTATTAAAATGACCCAAAGTAAGTAGTATTTTATTACAGTAAAATTATTTAACTATCAATATATGGGTTTTAGGGGGCATAGTAATTTAAGCCAAATTTCACTTGATTAACAAGCTCTCCTTGTTCTATATCCCATTTGATAAGATCCATCATACTAAGAGAATATATGTAATTATTTGTGGTGCTGTCCTTTGGTTAGTTTTTGCTATCTTAAAAATTAACTATAGATAAAATTGAAGATAAATGACCAGTTAATGTTCCTTATAATTGACAATTATTGCTTATATCAAATATTTTTATAGAAAAGTCATTTTGTGCAAAGTTTTATCCAATGGTATATAGAAAATTATCAATCTGAATAGCATCATTGAACTGGTCGTAGTAAACTTATCCTAGAGTATTGAGTGTGGGGCATTGAGTAAACTTTACGCAAGATTGAGATGATTCTTAGTTATAATACTGATAGGGGCAAACAGATACACAAGTCTAAGATTAAGGATTGTAATATTATCCATATTGGCAAGTTGGATTGCATATATTTTAACCTACTTATAATTAATAACCATTGTTACATGATATACAATTTTATGATTGATCGCACTATGCACAGTTCAAAGGACATCCTAGCTAGGATAAGCTTTTTTATATAATAATGTAAAATATAAAGAAAAATAACTTTAGCATTCTCAATTTTTTTAATTTAATTAATTAGAGATTGTTTTTGCTTTTTTTGTTTTTTCAAAAATTTTTAATATACAGAATAATGTTATTTTGTTAGTTATACAGTAAGATAAAAATTTATTAGCCAAGTTTTAGAATTATTTAATTTACTTACACTGAATAACCCCATAATTGAGCAAAATAATTTTATTGATACAATTAATGTACTCAAGTTCTTAAAACTTAAATTATTTTTTTATTCAGAAAAGGAAAGAAAGAAAGGTAAAATCATGTAGAATTATTTTTAAATTACGCATAAAAAAATCAGTAAAAACGAACAAGAGAGTTGATTCAAACAAACACAAAATTACATATACAGGGTAAAAAACTCAAATTCACCAGAAATTTTTCATTCCAATAAACTATCTTGAATATCTATTAATTTGTTTTTTTTTAAAAAAAGCAAATATACGAATTTTAGCTTATTTACACAATTTAATATTGATTTTTTATAATTTTTTGTTTATCTTATCATCAGTTGAAGCTATAAATTTATCTGAATTCTGTATATTGTTTTGATAGAAATTTAAACCCACGCACATAAAGTTTTTTTTAAGGATGATAAAAAACATATAATAAAAATATAAATATTTATTTGACTGTAAAATATTTTTAATTACATTTATTTCTTAATTGTTTTAGTTTTAATTAACATGTCTTATCATTTAAATTATTGATCTTTATTCATCTAAAATTTCTTCTAGCTTTATGATTATGCTCTTTTCAAGTTACTGTATCTCAAAAATTATTTAAGCTTAAATTTTTTGCTTTTTAAATTATTCATTCTTTAAATTTTATGAATAAATTTGTTTATTTTATCTCTGGTCAATTATTTTTTAATTGATTGGATAAATTATCTAATTACTTAAGAATTTATTTTTTATTTTTTCTTTTATTCTGTAGTAACTTAAACTTTTTAGCTTGAATTGATAGTTTAATAAAAAATAAATATATGAATTGCTTTTTTCATGATAAAACATCACTTTATCAAGCTTTTGAATTGTGAAAGCCAATTTTCAAAATGATTTGGCATTGGTTATATTAATATGATTAGACAAATAAATATTTATCACGTTTATTAATAAAAAAAATTAATTTCATGAGATATTTAAAATTTTTTTAAAAATAAAGGAAATGTAGATTTTTATTGAAAAAATTATATTTTAAACATTTTGATTTAAAATTTAGAGTGAATCTATGTTTTAGCCTTTACTTAAATAAATAAAATGTTCTTTAGAAAAATATAACTATTAAAAGAATTAATCAAATTAATTAACAATGATCTTCTAATTTAATTTCATATATAAATAGCTTTTTGAATTAATCATATATTAATGTTATTTGCTTACATTACTTACTTACAGATTTAGTAAAATCAGAAAAATTTACTTCATTTTAGTTATCTTTAGATCTTTTGTAAAAAAGTTTTTGATTAACAATTAACTCTATTTAGCGTTATTTAGTTAACTTCCAGAAATAAAATGAAATTATGAATCATGCTACTACACTAAAAAATATTCTTATAAATTATTAGTTAACATTCAAAAATTTTTATATTAATTTTTTTGATCATGAAATATATTTTAAACATTTACCTTTAAGAATAAATCACATAATATTGTAAATATCAGCAATATAATCATATTTACTTCAAATCTTAATTTTTTTGATGATAAAATAAATAGAGCGTACCCTTATAGTTAATTAAATTTATGAGTATAAACAAATAATTGAAAAAAAAAAAATTTATATTTATTACTTTTCTCACAATAACAACAAATTATTTCAATTTTTTATCTAGATAGAAAGGTAAAGTCTTTACTGTTTATTTTATAAAATGGGAAGAAAAAATCCAAAATGTAAAAAAAAAAAAATCAACAAATTTTACATATAGAACTAACGTTGAACGAAATATATAATTCTTACATTTTAATAAAGGTAATAAAGAAATTAGATACTATTTCCCATAAAATACAAACTTGTTACTCTTTAGAGTTTGTGTTTATTCATTTAATTTTTAAAATAGAAGTAATTCGTATTTTTCAAGCTTAAAAATATTCAATTGAATTTAATGTAAAAAAAAATTTACTTCAAAATTCATAGTTTCAAACCATCATTTAAATAAGTTTTTATTATTCTATAGAAGATTAAATTATAACAACTTATAAACTAAATATATAAGCTAAAAAATTAGATTGTTAATTAAGTTACTAATTGAAATAAAAAAAATAAATTATTTAACACAAGACTTCTAAATAAAAAACCCAAATTATATTTAAATTAAAAAAATATTAGTAATATGATGAATTAGAATCAGGATTTTTAAACACTAAACAAATCTTGGATTAAAGAAACTAAAATATAATTTTTTAATTTTTTTTACTCGGTGATATATGGGTTTTATTTTTTTAATAAGAAAGTATTAAAAAATATTTTTAAAAACACTAAATTATTTTAAATTTAAAAATTAGAAAAAATATTTTTATCATTTCAAATTCATAAATATTTTATTATTTACATTTATATTCCTATGTAAATACATTTTAAAGATGCTATCATATTTTTATATTCTAGTAATGAAAATATATAATTTTTATCTTATTCAAATTTAAGTTTAAAATAGAGTTATTAAAACATGTTGCAAATTAAATTAAATAAATTATCTAAAAAAAATCAACTTTTTTTAAGCTATTAAGAAAATTAATAAAATGATATTTTTATTATTAATAGCATTGATACAAAATTTAATCAAAATTAAGTTAGCAAACTTAAAATAAAAAATGTATAAAATAGTGATAACATTTTTTAGTCAAAGCTATTTATTTGAAATAGTTAGCTCTTTTTTATTTTAATTCTAAATATGCTACTTTATTCATTATTTTCCATACTCTTACTTTATTTCTTCAATTTTTTAATCTTCTTCTTATTTTTAATTGATCTTTCTATTAATTTAAACTAACTCTGATAATTCAGGTACATATTTCGAGAAAACAACTGCTACTTTTTCTTTAGTTAATTTATCAAAGTTTATTCTACATCTTTTATAGCATTTTTCATTAGATATGAATGCCATAACTTTTCCTTATGATGAACTTGCTTTTTCACATTCTTTTCTGCAATCAGTAAAAATTAATTACTCTTCTGCGAAGTTTCTATCAGTAAACTCTTTCATTTTAATTATGCAATAATCTTCAACTTCTTTCATATTTTCATATCTATGAGTTTAACCTGATTCAAAAAAATCTAGAATCTAAATATCATTTGGATTAGCTTTATACTATTTAGCGAATTCTGAATGATAGTAGTTGAAACATTTCCACAAGGATCTGTTAAACTGTTAGTTAATAAAAGTACTTTGGCTAATACCAATAAAAGCTAAAAATCCACTCTTGTTCTTGTTTTAATCTTAAGGTTTATTTTATTCGCTCATACTTTAATTTCGCTCTTCTATTTATCTAATTTGAAAACTTCAATAACTCATAAATTAATATCTTTTCTTTATTTCAAAAATATCAGTAATAAGATTTTCTGGAAAATTAAATACAAAAATAATATATCTATCTACACAAAAATGATTTTATTATTATATTAAGTATTATAAAATTTAATAAAAAATGAAAATTTTTTTATTTATACATTTTATAAGTATCAAAGTCTTAATATTATTACTTTGAATAAAATAAAATAAAATAAATTATCTAAAAAATAATTTTTATAAATAAATTAAGCAAATTTGATGGAAATAGTTTTTTTTTTAAAATTAAATTATTAAAATATAAATTTAAATATAAAATAGAAAAAAATTTAAATAATAAGATTTTATGATAATCCTTTATTATTAACCTGAATTAATTAAAGCCGTGTGTAAAGCAATTGTTAAAAAGAAAACACACATCTATACAAATTGAAATTACATTTCTAAAATATTCCATATATATCATAAGTAAATTATTTAATGTATAAATCTAAGAAGAGATGATTAAAAATAATTGTTACTTAAAACAGATAAACACATTTTAATAAATTGATAAATAAATTGAATGTATTTATATTATGAAAAGGAAAGTTATTTAAATTATTTAAGAGATATTTAAAATTAGATTATTAAATAGCGACAAAATAGACAAAAAGCAAAATTAAATTCATAATAATTGTAAGATTATATCAAAATTAGTTCATAGAGAGAGAAAGATAATTTGACTTTATCAAAATAAGCTTATTAGAAATTTCATGGTTTGTTTCTTTTTTTGAATTAAACAATCAGTTTACAAAAATTGTATTTAGATTAAAAGAATTATCAAAGAGAAATATAAATAATAAATAAATAAATTCTATTAACAAAATAATAAGTGAAATCAAAGTGATAAAGACCTAATTTTGGAATAAATTAAATTTTGATCAATATTGTTATATTAAGGTACAATAAATAATTAAATGGATCAAGAAATTTCTAGCCAAAGTCAGTAAATAGAAAAAGAAAATGTAGAAGATACAGAAAATGACAAAAAGCCAGAAGAAAAGAAAAAAAGAATTAAAAAAGATAAATAAAGCTCAAATGGAGTTTAAGTAAGCGGTACACGCAATACCAAAAAATAGCTTTTGACAAAAGACTCAAGCCAATTAGTGTTAGCAAAAAAAAAATAAACAAATATATTAACAGCAAATGATTTCATGTAGTAATTAGGTTCTATACAGATTCCTGAGCAATTAAAGTTGTTTTTTATGAGAGAATTGCGGTAAACTGTGCCTGTTGTAAAAGAATTGCTTCCTTCTCACAAATTTCTTTTGTTTGGTGAGATACCGTTGGACTTAGATTATTTTATAAATAAATTAAAAATAAGGAAACTAGAATCAAACGGGAGTATTTTTGATAAATTTAGGTCTATTGTTAGGAATATAAGATATAAAGATAGGATTGAATTCGATTTAAATAATTAGTATTTAGGTTTAACAGATTTTTAGTATATTATTGAAGCTCTGCGTTCTATGAATAATACCACCTCATTTCAGTTTGCTTAAAATTTGCAATAGTATTAAAATTAGGTGCGTTATATAATAGCTAGAAATGACTATTACAAAAAATATTTACATTAATAAAATGCGTAAGTGGATATAGAGCAAAGGATTAAGTAATCTCTAAAATGCGCAGAGGACATCCTTGAATCCCTAGATGGAGAAAACGAAATTTTTATTTATAACATTATTAGCAAGTAGTTTGATGGTTTGGTTACCTTAAAAAAAGGATTTTCAAAGGGACTTATCAAAAATCTTGATGTGAATGATGATGAATTCATAAAATCTGTATAAGAAAACAAAGTCTTTAACAACTTAATTGATTAAGTTAATCATGCTAGTATAATTTATTGCCAAACTAAAATGGAAGAAAACCCTTACATGAGTTTAAGATAACAAGAAATTATTAAGAGTATTCACCCCGATATATAGCATCATCACTCTCATTAATTTAAAAATATATTACGTAATCTTGTCAAAGAAGCAATTAAAAAGTAAGATGTGATTGAATAATTTTTGTAAACGCAGTAAAGTGAAATGAATCAAAATAATATTTATAATTATTTACCTAACCCTCTTCCTTCATTCTAATAATATTAGAAATTTATCAAAAATATTAATCTTCATCCTCAAAGGTACAAATTTCCACCACATAAACAGATAGAACTATTTTAAAATATTACACAAGTGCTTACAAAAAAATAACAAAGTAAAATTAACTTTTAGCAAAATCTCTAGAAAATTACTTAGAATAGCCCTATACTTTAATAATAAAATCAAAGCAGTAGTTTACATCAACAAGAAGACTTTGTTTAGGATAATAATAATTAGCCGACTAGCAATATTTAAGCATAGTAAGAACCATTTAATTTGTAGAATTCAAGTGTAGATGATTAAAACTCTATCTTAGGATAAAGTTAGTAACTTTTCGATGAGAATAGCAAAGAAAAAATAGATGAAGAAAGCTCCTTTAACTCTCAAAATGGTTTAATTTCAAACGGATATATGAACATTTTCAAAGATAAATTTAATTTTGGGAGTGCAGATTTTTAAGATGATAATTTATCTGTTACAAGCTAGTCTAATGGTTTCCCTTTTCTTAAATCTTTGAGCTAAAGTTAACAATTGGATATTATCTCATAAGGAGTAGTAACAAACATTTTTAATCAATATAATGATTATTAAAATTCTCTAAAAAGTGTTGGTAGTAATAATATTTTTGAAGATGAAAGTTCTTAATCTTTATTTTATGATAAATCCTAATTTAAATCTTTCTTAGAAGAAAATCAAAGCTTTTAAAACGAATAAGGGATGTCAAATAATTTTGAATTATTCAAAGAATGTAACTATAATCACAATAGCAATTAATAATTTGAAAAAAATAATTTTATCCATTAAGATTCAGAATAATTTTAAAGATAAAGAGATAACTATTTCTAATCAAAAATGGATGATGAAGAAGTATCCTACTCATTTTGCAAAAGCTAATTTTAGAACCACGCGTCTCATTAAGTAAGCCATAACTCAGCTTCACCTTAGAGTAGGCATAACCCATTTCATACTATGAGTATGCATAAACAAAGTTCTTCGGCTTCTAATGGTAGTGAGAGCTCCTAAAAAGAGAACAAAATAAAAGATTTTTATGAATAATTGCTTCAATACATAGGTAACGATGAAGAAGAAGATGGATTATTTCCATTCCCTCATATAAATTCAACTTTTAAGGAGGATATAATAAGAGAATATGAATAAATAAGATCAATTCTTGAGGATGGAAAATACATGTCAAATGAAGAATTTAATTAATTCATTGAAGAAATAAAAAAATAGCCAAGGATTAAGAAAAAGTAGTATCTTAAGCATTTAATGAAAATACCAGATTATGTCAATTATGAAGAAAAAGAAAGGAGAAAAAAGGAAGAAAAGGAAAGAAGAAAATAGGCTGAAAAAATAAGAAGTACTTCCAACTCAAGCAACTCAAGCTTATCAAATGCTAATATATAAAATTTATCATCATAATCTCAAAAATTAGATTCAGAATAACCTTTTAAATTTATCTAATAATTTTCATAGCAACAATAAAATAGTTAACCTATAAACTAAGCCCATAATACATCTCCACATAGCTCAAATTAAGAAGCAAATAATACAAATTTTGGAAATCTATTTAACTTTAGTTCACATCAAAGTAATTTTAGTTAGTAAAATTGTTAAGATAATTAATATACGAATTAATTTAAATTGCATGATTAGCTATTTTAAAATAATAATAATAGTAGTAATTCAGATAATTAGTCAATCAAATCTGATCTAATTTAGGAAGAGTATAAAATATAATAAAATTTCTAAGATGATTCAATATAAAAACAAAAAAATTTCATCAACAATCATTCCTCATCTAATAGCTAACACAATTAAAATGGATAATCACCTACTGAAAATGTTCATTTCCCCTTTAAGCACTTTAAGCATGAGGATTTTAACCGCTCTCCACTTCCTCATCCTATTCAATTTATTTAATAAATTAGGGAATATTTTTAACAATAAAAAATAACTGATCAATCCGAGCTTTTGAAAATAATTAAAAATAACTTACAAGAAGCTGTAAATTAAGGCTAGTTAAATAGTAAAATAGGATAGTTTTTATCTTAGGAAAATAATTTTGATAAAGCATCTTATATTATCAATCAGCTTTTATTTGATAAAGAAGCTTTTAAAAAATTAAATAATTCACATTTTTTTCCTCTACCACCTCATCATCATCCACACCACCATTTCCATCACAACCATCATTTTGGTGATCATAGTAACGATAAACACAAAGATAGTTCTCAAGATAATAGCCATCATAATCACTCCCACTCTAATCCTCATAAAAGGTAGGAATCAGTAATTAAAAAAATATATGAACTAAATACTAATCTTTCTCTAGATAACGAAATTCAAATAAATGACTATTTAGAAGTATTTTACATAGGAAAAACAAAATTATGGAAGAACTTTTCTAAGGATTTTATTTTAAACAACTCATTTAGAGATATAGACTAAGAATTTAATACTTTAGCACAAAATTAGTTATTATAGAAGTTTTATCCACAACAATGCAATAAAATTGAAAAAGATCTGAAGTAATCTTAAGAAGAATAGTTTTAAAATAAAAATAATCATAGAAGTACTAGCTCCAATTCTAGCTCCCCTTAATCTAAAACTTTAAATGAAATAAGCAACGAATCAGAAAGTGGAACTAAAAAAAAAGTAAACAAGGAGCTACTCAAAAAAATAATAAACTAATTTAAAATGGGTCCTCCTCATCCATTTAAAATTCTTTTAATTTTAAAAAAATCTCTTTAGAAAATAATATATCACATACCTAAATAATACCTGACTTAACAGTTTTTGAAAAACGCACTAAAAATGATTGTTTACCAATCATAAGGTGATATTGAAAATTTTATTTAATGCAGATAAAGGGTTCCTTTGGAAATAATAGAGAGTATGGAAAAAAAAGTAATGAAGAAATATTGTAAAATTCCAATAATCTGAATTTTATTATTAAAATAATAATCTTGAAATATTTATGTTTTGTTTTTCATTCAAATGTATCAAATTAGCTTTAAATAACAAATACTTTTAAAAATAAATTTTACTAAAATTAACACTTTACTAAATTTAGATTCCCATCTATATTATTAAGTACAAAGAATAACCAAAAAATTACTTTATTTTTTTTTAAAATAATTTGTATTTTCAATCATAGTTTTTTATTTTAGAGCAGTCCTTCCCTAAAACAATGTTAACTTTCAATGAATTGAATTTTTTTATTTATCAGCCTAAATATTTACTTAATATATTTACTTTTTTAGATTTTAACAACTTGTTTTTTTCTACAGCTGCATCAATATTTGATGTGCAATTAATTATTCACTTAAAAATTTCTTAATAATTTTTAAATTTTTCCACTAAACCCTTTGCTCAGAAAATTGGAATAAATAATTTTACTAATTTGTATTAAAATTTTTTTTGCTTAAATGATTTTAAAAAAATCACCTTAGCACATGAAGTATATAATTTAAATTTTGGCACAAAAAATTCTATGAAAAAATGTGGCCAGCGTAACATGATTATTAGTTTATTAAAAATAGATATTAATTGATATCTATCAATCTTCTATTTTAAAAAAGGTCCAAAGTTATTAGATTTATTTTACGAAATTTCTTATCCTTTTCACTTACAAATAAAATGTAAAAATTCAATTAATTATTCCGAGTTAGGAATTTATAAATTAATAGCTAAAATTTCTGATTAGATAACTATTTGATAAGTAAACAAAATTCAAGAAATTTTAATTAATTTTAAAGCATAAGTAAGTATGGAAGTAGAAATTCTTCAAAACTCATATTTTAACCAATCAACAGTAAGTAAAAAAATAAATGAGGCCAAATAATATAACCTAAGAAGCTAGAATTCAAAAAGAGAACTACTTATTGAGTAAAATGAAGACTCAACTTAATAACTTAAAAAAATAATTACAAAATAAAAAAACAAATCAGCTAAAGCTAAACCAAAAAAAGCATAATGGATATTTTTAGAATATCCAATTAGCAATTAATAAGCTTTTCCTTTAATAGGAAATGTTATAATAGAAACTAATCCTTAAGAATTAGTAAATATTAATTTTTAAGTTAAAGAAATTGAGAAAAATAAAAATTATTTTAGCATTTTTCCTCGCTTTATTGAAGCAAATACATAATTTGAAAATGTAATAAATATTTTAGTGAATTCACAATGTTTGAGAAGATACTACTTATCTAAGTTACTCTAACAATACTAAAATATTGTAGCCTAGTAATTAGTTGTATTTGATAGCTTAAGCAGAGAGATTTAAAACCCAAAATTTTAGCATCTCATCTCTGAAAGAAAAAAATTTAAGGACTAGTTTATAAAGGATTTTATAAAAAATAACTTAAAAGATGAAGATTTTTTTGTTGTTTGCAATATAGGAACTAATTTTATGGAAAAGACTTCTCATTTCGAAAGTTTATATATTAGTAAATCTTATTGCTCTTTAATAGGAGTAGATGAAGAGTAATTTTCTAGTTTATTTTTGAGATACAGGTCTCCATTTCTATTTTTATCTCAAAAAGCTAGAGAATCTATTTATATATAATATATTGAGGCCTATCTTTAAGATGATGTTAATAAACCAATCTTGACTCGAGATTTTGAAATAAATACTTAAGATGAGCTTACATTTTACTGTGAAAATTATAAATAATTTATTAAAGTTGAATATCCTGATCATTTAAAGCACCCTAAATTAGACTAATTGCATTTATTTATGGATAATATTAATTACACTAAAGTAAACGTATCTGAGCATCATCTCAAACAAATAATACAAAATAGAGCTTTTAGAAGAGGAGTGCCATATGAGGATTTTGAATATTCTATATTATCATAAATTTTTATAGAAAAGTTTTATCCATTTGAGTTTAATGTAATTTAAAAGAATTAAGAAGTATAAGAATAAAAGGACTTAGAAATATAAAAAAATTAAGAATAGTAAAATAAACGATGCTCTTTTAGGTTTATTAATTAACAATTTTGAAACATAAATAATTTCTTTTACTAATATAGATAAAATAAATAAATTCATACTCAAATAAAATGTAAAAAAGATGAAATGAGTTTCTATTCTCAAAAAATTAAAAAATATAAATTTTTAAGGTTGTTTAATCAATCATAATTAAATATAATTAATTTCTTTAAATAATATATTGAAAATAAATAAATCAATATATAAACAAAAGAGTAATAAAAATATACAAGTTTTCACTCATAATAAAATATTAAACGATAGCATTTTTAGATTAGATTTATTTATTTGTTAATTTAAAAAGTATAAATTTTAATTCTAATAATCTATATTGACTATTTTTGAGTTATAAAAACTACTTTAGTAAAATAGAAACCAAAAATTTTTTTTTATTGATAATAAATAATTTAAAATTCCATTTTAGTAATTAATTGGTAATTTTTCATAATCAAAATAAAATGACAAAATTTAAAAAAAAAAAATACTAATTTATAATTATTTTCATGAAAATATATGATTATCCTAATTATAAAAATTAAATTAATATATATTTTATTAGTAAAAAATAATTTTTCAATTAAATTAATATTTTTTAAAATGAATACATACAAATTTCTTAAAACTAGAATTTAATATTAATATTTACTAATATGAACAGATATTATTTTCAAATTTTAATATAAAAATCAAAGTTTTATTTTAAGCCAGCTACTCATCTCTTATTTGTATTAAAACGGTTAAAATTTACATCTTATTCTTTTTCTAATTTATTCCTGAACAAAAAAATGTATTTATATATTATTGATATAGTTTTTAAAATATTTTAAAATGAATTCAACATTTATCTAAATTTTTTTATAAGAATAATACCACCACCACTTACTTAATGAATCAATTAATTATAATTATAATACTTTCTACAGATAAGCAGTATCAATAATAATATTGTTATTTCATATACTTTACATAAAACATTATTGTTTGTGATTATTATGTTTTTTATCATCACTCTTCTTCATATCAATTGCTTGCATAGATTTTTGTCTTTAATTCACTAAATTAATTAAACTAATTTACCTTTTGGTAAACATTTAGTAATAAAAAGTGTAAAAAATAGAAATTTTCAGCTTTAAACTAGTATAATGTTTCAATCAGAGGAAAATAAAGATTTTATGGTAATCGAGGCTTAAGAGAGTTTAAAAATTTAAGAAGGATAATATTTACAAACGATTGATGAAATGAAATACAACTTAAGAAGCAAACAAAAAGATAGTAACATTGAATGTAATAAAGTTGAAGATACCAAATCTAATAATAATCAAATTGTTAAATTCTAAAAAAAAATTGTGAAAGATAAAGAAAGTGTACCCAAAAAAAAGTATAAAAAGGTGAGTTGGATAAAGATAGAGTATCCCCTAAGTTTTGAATTTATATATCCTTTAATGGGCCATATTGTAGTTGATATCAGCACATAAGATAAAGTGTATGTTAAAAATTAAATCTAATAAATAGAGTAAAATTGCAATAATTTTACTATATATTCAGATTTTGTAGAATCGCTTGCTAAATTTGGATTTCTTATACATATTTTTGAAAATTCTTAATCTTAAATAAAGTTTTTATATTCTGTTTTGCTTAAAAAATACTAAGAAGTTGTCCTCTCTTAGCTCAACCTTTTGGATTAGCTCAAAAAAGAAATAAAAACTCCATAATTTTAGTAGTTAGTCTAAGATAGAAAAAATTTCAAACTCTAATTTATACAAAATTATATAAAGGAAAATTTTACTGACGAGGACTTCTATGTTATATGCAATGTAGGAACTAATTATTAATTAAAATCTTCTAATGTCGAAAGTATTTGCTTTAGTAAATCATACTCTAGTTTGATTGGTTTAAATGAAGATCAGGTTTAGAGCATGTATTTGAGAAATAATTTCCCCTTTTTAGTTTTATCTTAAAAAGGAAGGGAATAATTATCTATGCAATACCTTTAATGCTACCTTCAACAAGATTAAAAATAGCCAGTAGTAATAAAAGATTTCGAGATAAAGACTTTTGATGGACTTTCTTTATTTTGTGATAATAAAAAATATCTAGTTCCTGTACCCTATCCATAATAATTAAGACACCCAAAGTTAGATTAGCTTCATGCTATGATGGATAATATAAATATATAAACAGTTGATATCAACCAATGCCACCTCAAATATGTTATAGATAATCGAAGTAATAAAAAGTAGATAAAATATTAAGATTTCGAATACTCTCTTTTGTCTTAAATATTCATGGAGAAATACTACCCATAGAAATTTTTGGAGATAGAAAAATAAGAACAAATTTAAGAATAAGAAGAAATGCAATAAGAATAAATATATAATTTAATTAAATAGTAAGAATAAAAAAGATGCTCTTACAAACATTTAACATTTTAATAATTTTGAAAAACTATTGTTTGTTTTATATTACAATTTGTTTTTAGAGAAACCAACTATAAATATTTTGAAGTTTATTTTAATGTTTAACTAATATACTTCATTCTATAAATTGTTTAATTTAACCTTGATAGACAGATTTTATTAGATTTTATATTTCTTATTTTGTGATTTATTCAAAATAGAATAGACAAAAATGGTCAACACAATTAATTATATTAAAGTTTTTACTTCTTTTAATTACTCATTAAAGATTTTACAAATATCTGGTTGATTATCAAATTCATTTCAAATTAAGATAAAACAAACTTTAACACATAATTAATTCAATTACTATTTTCTGCTTATATATCCTACATAATCAGGAACGAACAAAAAAAATAAAACACCAATTATATCAATCCTTATCATTTAGTTCAAATCATCGTAATCTACCTAGAAATATTTAATCGTTATGACTGATTAGTTTATAACCCCGCTTTAGTGTATCTATGATTAAATCCTAAGATATGATAATCTTAGCTAACCATAAATTCAGCATGTAGAAATAAATAAACCAATATAAAAATAGAAGAAGAAAAGAATTAGACGTAAACCTTTAAAGCGCTGCAAGTGGTTAAAAATAGAATTTCCATTTAAAAGCTCTAATATTTTCATGCTGACAGGGCACATTGTAATTGAGACTTAACTAGCAGAAGAAAATTTTTGGAAATTCTTGGTCAATAAAATTGTGAAGTAGAAGGAGTTCTACATGATCGAAACATCCTCTTATGAAAATATTACAAATTTTGATAATCTAATTAACATCTTGCAAAACTCGTAATGCTAATATCTTTACGAATAAAGCTAAGAGCTCTAAAAATACAAACAAATTACTTTAAAGGAGATATCTATGATTAAATAAACTCTAAAGCAATATAATTTAAAAACCATCCAATAAGAATTAGAATAAAGATAAATCTTTAAAGACCAATTTATTCAAGATTACATTAAAAATAATTTAAAACAGGATGACTTCTATGTAATAGGAAGTATTGATCCTAATATCGAAAATGGCTACTCAGATTTAAAAAAAGTTTTTTTCAGTAAATCTTACTTATAGTTTGTAGGAATTTCTGAAACCTAGTTTGAAAGTTGCTATTTCCGTGCATTTTGTCTTTTTTTTAACATTCCTTATTTATCAAGGAGATAATTTTTCTAAAGCATTCTAAAGAGTTATGTTTCAAATGAACCAAACTAAAAGTATATTTTAAAAAATCTTTGGATTTAAACAGCTGACTAGATTAATCTTTACTGTAATGTATCAATCTAACTTATCGAAGTACCTTATCCGGAAAATTTGAAATCTACTCTCAATTTGCATATGAGCTTAGACAATATTCTAATAACAACTTTTTATATAGAGCATTTTCATTTAAAAACTATATTAAATACTAGAAAGTATGATATTAATAAAACCTTAGATATGATAGATTTTGAGTATTTCATGCAGTCTTCCATATTTCTTGATAAGTATTATTCAGATATTATAAATCCCTTTGATAAAGAGCAAGAAGAATAGCTAAATGAAAAGAACAGGTGTTCTTATAGATTAATCAATCAATGATAAAATAAGTAATACCATATAAATCTCCTTTATAAAATTAATTTATAAAGTAGAATCAGAATAAACCTGCAAATTTTTAATCAAAACTTTAAATTGATGAGTAATTATTTACATTAAAATATATTATTATTATCACATCCAACCAATATTAATACTTAATGTATTTCTATCTGCTATTTATTCCAATATTATTTTCAATATCATTAATATACATAGTATAAATATAAATATACATATATATATATCGTTTTTAAGCATATTTAAAAATGTTTACATTTTTTTAAAGCCATTTATAATAATTATTTAACCTTTTGTAACTAACTGACTTATTAATATTTTTTTAAAACATATTTTAAACAAGAATATATAATCTACTTATTAAAAATAATTTTTATAGATAATTTTTGATTTTGTGAAATAAGCTTAATAAAGAAAGATTCAACTTATTTTAATAATACAAAAATTAATTATCTTAATAGCATTATACCATAACCTTTAAAGCTTAATTTTGATATAGTATTTACTTATCTCAACAAATTATATAAATTAATGAATTAAATGCAATAAGTAGATAATAGTAATATTGAATAAGGTTAAAGTATAACTAATTAATCAGGCATTTCAAACTCTTTATTTGATTTTACGAGTAAAAAATTATAAAATGAAAACGAAACTAAGTTTACGCATTAGGATTGTGTAAATTAAAATAGTGAAGAATTAAGTGAAAAAAGTATAAGTAAGAACAGCTTGATAAAGAAGATATAAAAATAAAAAAAAAACAAAATTTACTAAACCAGCTACCCAGAGAGTTAACAATAAGTGATGAGATATTGCATAACTCAGGTTTAGAAGCCTATTTATTCTCCATATTTGTTTCTTTTTACAGGAAATGTTATCATAGATTTTGTTGATTAATCAAGATATTTAGATATGCATAACTCGATTAAACCAATTACAATACAATCTCTAACGAAGAGGGATGATTGGTTTTGTGCCAAACCCACTTTTATAGATGTTTGTAAAGAGTTTGATATGGCGATATATCTTCTAGAAAATAAATAATCCTAAATATAATATGATATTGCATAGAAGATGAAATAATATAAATTATTTGCTAATTAGTAAGCATAAATTATAAGTAAAATTAAAGAAAAATATTTGAACAATTTTGATTAATTGATTGATCTACAAGCAGAGAGAGCTAAATATAGAAGTGATTAAATAGACAAATACATAAAAGAAAATATGAAAGAAGATGATTTTTACATTTGCTTTGATTATGGAATAGATTTTTAAAATAATGTCACCAATCCTCTTTTTATTAAGTTTAGTAAAAGTGTATTTGCATTATTTGGGATAGAGGAAGAATATGTTCACTTATTTTTAACTAAAAAGGAAGCTTTTATATAGATGATACCTGATATGTCAAGGAAATTACTGACCTTAGTCATAATGCAGCTGTAACTTTAAGAAGATAGATATAAAATATTTCATTTGAATGGATATTAATTAAATACAATAGAGGACTTTCATATAAATTGTGATTTAGAAGCTTATATATACCCTATAAGGTATCCTCCTAACTTAGAGTATATAATTAATTCTTCTGTTAACTTGGAAGATACTATGTTTATAAAATTTATCATAACAGCCTAACATATAAAATACATATTGTAGTAAAGATAATAAAACAGTATTTGCCCTTACTATGAAGACATAGAATACTCAATTTTTTCAGAAATGTTTATTCAAAAGTTTTATCCTTAAGAATATAAATAACAAAGTTAGTAATAATCAAATTAAAATACATAAGAAGAGGTAGAAATAGAAGAAAATAATAATGATGAAGAAAATATACATAAAACATGTGGTTATAGATACATTTAATGATAAAACTTAATTAATATCAGTTAATTATAATTAATAAGCAAAAAAATTTAATTCTGTAGCACTTTTTTACATTTATAAAATTAAATCGGCATTTGATTTAATTAAAACAAATATTACAGCATTAAACCAAATAAAATTTCTTTTGTGATAATAGTTTCTATGGTGATTAACTTGAAGGTAGTTTAAAAATTAGCATATTCAAATTAATAATTTAAATTTATTATTTGCTACCTTACACTCTAATACCTTATTAAGAACCTGTCCTATTAATTTCTAATTAATTCTTTATAAATTAATTTTTAAAACTGTTAAATGTTATATTTTTTTAAAATACACCTTTCATTAATTAATAACTTTTATTTTGAACTATGACATTAACTATTTCAGATCCGATTCCTTAGTGTAGTGGTTATCACGTCAGTCTAACACACTGAAGGTCCCGAGTTCAAACCTCGGAGGAATCATTTTTTTATTTTTAGTTTTTGTAATTCAAATTTTATTTAATTTATTGGTTTTATTTTTTTTTAAAGCGAATAGATTTTATAATAATTATTTTTAAAATTGTATCAAGTTTACATTAAAAACATATTTTTATTATCGTTAGAAGTTTGAAAAAATTTACTTATTTACAACATTTTTTGTAAAAAGGCAAATTAATTTCTAAACCATCGATATTTAATATAATAAAATTTTTGGTTTTTTTGAGTAAAAATAGAAATTTTCTTAAATAGTTAAGTATATTAGATTTTAAAGCTAAGATATTTAAAGCTGTTATCTCTGAAGCAATATTGTAATGCACAGTGCTAATAAGCAATCACCAAAACAAAAATCAAAAGTTAATATGAATTAAAAGCATCCAGATTTCATTTTTAATCCTTAAGTAAAGCTACCTGATTATGATGGAGTGAATGACAAATATCTTTAATAGTTCTTTGAAAAGAAGCAAATAAGAAGACACTTGAAAAAGATGGGTTTATTTAAAAGTATTTAATTCATCATATAAAATTATTTATTTTTTAAATATCATTATAGTTTTACCTTGTAATTTATGCTTTTTATTTACAAAATAATGTAGAAAATAATGAATCCAACAAAGAAAATATAAAAAAGAAAGAATTGTCTCCTTTAAAGCTAAAAACAGAAATAACAGAATTAGCTAGAACTGATAAAGAAGAAGAAAGCGATAAAACTAAAGCAATCGAAATGAGAAAATATGCTCATTCTACAAACACAAACAGAGTAAAATAAATATTTTTGTTTGATTGCTAAGTTTTTAATATGATGCTTTAAAAATGCTTACATAAATAAAAAACACTATAAAAATTATTAAGAATATTTCGTTTTAACTTAGAAAACTACTTTACCAATTGAGAGATTTGCAAAAAATAACATGTTACTTCCCTCCCTCAATCATAATGTAATGATATGTATTAAAACATAACTGATTTTATAACTTTTTTAACTTTTTAGCAATAAATATAAGACCAATCTGAGGTAAATCTAAACAAATCGTTAAATGAGTGAATTCCTAAATAAAAGAATAAACCTAAAAAAAAAAAATACCCTTCTCCTTTAGCAGCTTCGTTAACTAAGTAATTTCATCCAAAAACTATTCATAGTGAAGCTTAATCTACAAAAAATAAGTTCTAGAGATCTCTTTATGGTATAGATACTTGCCATTCTACTTATTCAAATCATAATACATCAGTTAGATAATAAACTCCAAAATTAAGAGAAAGTTTTGATGAGCATAAAAATTTCTTTATCCATCAATATGATATCCCAAAATCAACAAAGTCTTAGTTAGATAACTACAACAATCGATCATTATAAAACTAAAAGGGAAGAGAGAGATCTCATTCTTCTATGAATACATACTAAACTCACACAAATAATGATAAACTGGCTAAAATGACTACTAATGATATTAATTTATATCAAAATAAAAAGTAAATTTTTGATTTGTAACTTTATAATATTTGAATTATATTGTTTTAAAAAAGATAGCTAAGAAACATCACTCCATCAAATAAAAAAAGAAATAATTCTTTGCACAATCATGCCTTTTAATAGTAAAATGAAGAAGAAATAATTAAAACTAGTACAAGGATAACAGGGTAGTAACTAAAAAGTATACTAGATAAATATCGTTCAAAAGTTTAGGAGAGTATGGAAAGATCAAAATTATTTAATTAAACATCAACTCGCTACTCACCTTAGAATTATATTTCAAGTGATGAAGTTCCTCATAAACCTTAAGTCTTAACTCCTACAAACTCCAATCCAAATTCTACTAGAAAATTTTCAACTGTAAAAGAGGTTCCATATTTGTATGAAGAAAGTGAGAGAAAAAAAACAAAAACTTTATCCATACAGACAATAGTAGTTGAAGATGAAATAAAAGATTAATAGATATATAAAAACTAAAATACTAACCCTCAGCAGAATGAATATTAAGCATACCTTTAACAAAATAACTTATTCACTCTCAATCCTTAAAAGTCTAATAATAAATATAAGTCAACAATTGACTCAAAAATATAAAGCAACAACTCTTAGTTAGAAAATATTTAAAAAAAGTTAGAGTATTCACTGTTGAATAATAGTTCCTAACAAAATGATTTTGCTGACAAGATGACAGCTAATTTCAGCTATATAAAAAATAACTAAATTAGAAATAATAGCAGCTTATAATAAAAAAGCAGCATAGTTCAAAATAATCAAATGCAAGCCTATAGAATACCTACAGAAAAAGATGAAAAAATAAGCATTAAAAGTAAAAAATTAGAGCCAAGTAGAATAGGATTAAATTCTAATACAGGCACTTTAAATGAAGACAGTTAAGGCTCTTTTAATTAAGATAAACCACCTATTTCGATATAATCAAATAAAGAAGAAGAACATAATAATAATTCGAGTTACTTGTAATACTAAGAATACATTTAACAAAAATCTATAATCTTACCATAAATAACAAATTAACAAAAAAAAGGATTATAAAAAGATTTAGATGACCATCTAGATTAATCCCTTATAAATTTTAACAGTTAGCTTAGCATAGAGAATAATATTTTAAAGGATAAAATTCAAAAAAAGATAAAATAGCATATAAGAATAACTTAATCTCCCGAATTAAACGAAATCGTTAAAGTTGATTCTAATATAAACATTACTCTTTCAAATAATAATGTTGATTGAAATAGAGAATTTTTATTAAAATTAATTAAAATTTAAATCTGAAATTAATACATTTTTTTTCAGTCTGTAATTATAGAAATAAAAATATTTTATTGAATAAATTTAATATTTATAACTAATTAAACAGTAAACAAAGTACTCATATTATATATTTTGTATAAATAGATCAATTAAAATACATTAAATAAAATAAATCAAAATATTTTTTGAAAACGTTTAAATTTTTAAAAACAACATTTTTTTCAATTTTTATAAACAAATAAAATAATTTACTTTCTTGAAAATTTTTAAAAATTGATTTAGCAATCTATCTTCATTAACAGAAAGAAAATCAGTTTTTAGATAAATAAACCAATAAATATTTTTTGATATTTCATTTTTTAAATTAAGATGTAAAATGTGGTTGAAATAATAAATTTGCAAAAATAAATATTCATTCAATCATTCAATATTTAATTGATTGATTTATATTTCAACGTCTTTCTTTTCTCTTTTTTCATTTATTTGTTTGGTTTTTCTTATGGTTTATGCTTTAGATGAATATTTAGTATAATGTCATATTCATAGGAAAAACATCCCAAAATCAATAGAAGTATATTGTTTGCTTTGTGTCTGAAGAAAAAGTTAGTTGTTAATTTTTGAAATAAAAAAAGAAAAAGAAAAAAATTTACAACAAAAACTATAAAATACATCAGCCTTCAAAAACAAAAGAGAAAAACAGATTATTATTTCTACTCTATAAAAAATATTTAAAAATTTAAAGTTAAACTATTACCAACTCTATAGATATGTCATCTTGCAATAGCAGTAGTATTTCTGGAAATTTAAACCACTCACATAGTGGAGGACCTCTGCTTACCGCTTAGCAGTCTCAAGCAGCACGTGATCTATTATAAGTAGAATAAGAAATTAAAAATACAGTTAGCTTGCTTAAAAAATTAAAAATAAATAAAAATGATTCATGGATTCAAGAACATATTAATGTTGCTAACTCCTAATAGCCTTCATCAAATCGTAAATAAAATACTTTGCTATAAATTCGTTTTATTTAGTGAAACTTGCAGAATCCTCAATATAGAATATATTTTTTTATAAATGATAGTTTATCCGAAGTTTAACAAAGGTACAAACTACTATCAAGAATTTTGGAGAACTTATTTAATGAATGAAATGATGATAGCTAAGATTAAAGAGTTTTCCTCAGAGAATAAGCTACTAGATAATAAAATTTAAGAATTAGAGGTATTTTTCAATCATAATAGTCCTTGCAAGTTAATATATTTTTAACTGAAATTATATTTTAGCAACTTCATAGAGAATATTAGAAACTTGTTTCAATGAAAAATAAAAAGAAAAATAGAAGAACAGCAAATGAGATTGAGAAGAGTCATATCTGTCCTTATGTAGAATGCCAAAAACTATATGGATCGGAAGTATCACTGAATTTGCATATAAAACTAAAACACAATGGTGGGAATAAAACAGAAAGAGAAAGACTCGCAGTAATAATATTAATTAATTAATTATTTGTTTGTTTGTTTAATTTATATATTTTTTCTTAAGTTTTTGATTAATCAAAGCAAGGCTATCATGAAAAATCTAAATTTGCCAATCATAGTAAAATCAAATATCTTGCTTGATTTAAATTATTAATTCGAAAAGAAAATTGAATAATTTGATAGTTAAATCTAACGTTTAACTATGCATTTTCAATAATTTTTAGAAATATTATTTTTAAAATTATTTTTTCTATAAAATATTTAGAGATCAATTTGCTTAGCACAAGAGAATGGCGATTTAGCCCCTGATTTGTGCTTAAATTTCCCTCCTGGATATCTAGATGTAAATTATTTTTCATGTGTATAATAACACTAAGTAATACATTTTAATTTTTAGTAATTCAAAGCTTAATACAATAAAGAAAAAGAAAGATAGCTTAAATTAGAATAATAAGGTGAAAACTTAGAAAGCAATACTATCGAAAGGGAGAAGGATCTAGATGCAGTGACCAATTAAGATAATAGCATAAAAGATGACTAAGAAGATATCTAATATAGCGAAGAGGAAGAAGAGTAAGAAGAAAGCATCAGATAAGGTACTAAATTCATTTTAATCGTTCAAGACTTAATCTATATTTTTAAAGAAAATAAAAAAGCCAATAAAAAGAAAGACAAAGAAACTAAATAAAAAAAGAGCAAATGTACTAACAATAAAAATTCTAAAAAGTAAAACAAAAAACTCAGAACAGAAGATTATGAAGAAGACTAAAACTCTCTTTCTTCAACACCTGTTAAAAATTCATAAAGTATATCGTGAAACAATAAAATAAAAACGATTATCCTATGAAATATAATTAAAAAAATTAGAAAATGCAACCAACCAACCACCTACCTACCTATATTTATCAACCTCAATAATATATATAATTATAAACAAAAAAGCCTATTTTTCTTATATAATAGAAATTAATAATTAATTATATCTTACTTAAATACAAAATAATAAGATTTATTACACAACTTAAAATTTAAGTCAAGATGATATAAAAAAATAAATACACTCTTATAACTTAAACTCTTTATAGATTAATTGCATCTTATTATGTCAAGATGTTAGTATTTAAAATTCATAAATTTGTATATTTCGTACATTAATATTTTAAATAAGGGAATTAAATTATTTTTTCTTAATTATTTATTATCTATTTTTACTATTTGCTAATTATAAAAATCAAAAAGAGCCACTTGGCGGGATTGAACCGCCGACCTTTCGCTTACTAGGCGAATGCTCTAACCACTGAGCTAAAGCGGCGAACTTGAGATATAAATACCAGTTACTAAACTTTAGTTAATATTTATTTAATATTGATCAGTAAATAAAATTTTTAAAAAAGGATAAAAAGAGAGCCACTTGGCGGGATTGAACCGCCGACCTTTCGCTTACTAGGCGAATGCTCTAACCACTGAGCTAAAGCGGCGAACTTCAGTGGTATTTTTAACAAGTATAACTTAGAAAATGAATTTTAATTAGAAAAATCATATATTTTTAAATAACTAATTTAAAAAATTAAAGAAATTTAGAGAGATATTAAATAGAAAAGTTAGAAATTTAGGAATTAGTTTCTTTCAAATTGATAATAAAAATAAAATTACATTTGTTTTTTGTGGTTTTATTCTTCATATTAAAAGAATGAAAAAAAAGAGCCACTTGGCGGGATTGAACCGCCGACCTTTCGCTTACTAGGCGAATGCTCTAACCACTGAGCTAAAGCGGCGAACTTAATATTCTGAAGTTTAAACATTATTTTTGGTATTTTTCTAAAATTCTTATATAATTCTTATCTTTCTAAAATATTTTACTCAGTATCAAAGAAAACAATAAAAAAGAGCCACTTGGCGGGATTGAACCGCCGACCTTTCGCTTACTAGGCGAATGCTCTAACCACTGAGCTAAAGCGGCGAATTTAAACACAAAATTCCTAATTAATTTTAACTTTTTTAAAATGTAAAATTATATACTATTTTATTTATTTTTAAAATTATAAAAATCAAAAAGAGAGCCACTTGGCGGGATTGAACCGCCGACCTTTCGCTTACTAGGCGAATGCTCTAACCACTGAGCTAAAGCGGCGACC